>LIEC01006434.1:0-21233 GCA_001925005.1 Drosera capensis
CCAAATAATAAAAAAAAAAAAACCACGCACACCCCCACACAGCAATGGAGATATCGAAAAGGGAAATCTTTACACATTTTTTGTATTTGGCTTTAATTAGAAAGGCAAAGAGACCTTATAGATAAAGCTTTGATCTTTTTCTCAACCTAGTTCACCTTTTTTCTTTCGAAAGAAAGAGATACCCTCTACCTAATCATTATTGTCAAGATAGTGTTTTCTATCATCAACTTGTGTTTTCAGTGAAATTAGCTCCATAACTTGATGCCAGAGCAGGTTGTTGCATATGGCCACGAGCACAAATCCTACATTGATCGTGCTTCTTGCTCATGAACAAAAATAAAACATTCATGTGAGGGCAAGTGTGTAATATTAACTATTGCATCCTTAGTTCATTAGTTTAGGCATTTTGCAAAAAGTACACTTATAACAAGCTGATCCATTATACATGTTATAAGAGTAAGACTAGGATGTATCAGGTGCCATTATACTGCAAGGATCCTCTTCTATTTTTACTGTATATAGGTAACTTAATAGGAAAATAATTATCTCCATTCAACCAGGATCGATTTAAATGGCCGAATTCTGTACTTACTACTAAACTCTCTCTCAAGTTCCAACGATCAAACCTAAGTGACTCTGTTCCATTGAGTACACAAATAACAAGGCTGCAACTATTTAAGTATTAAAAATAAAGCTAGCAAACAACAAACCTAGTAGTGCCTTCAGTAATAAAAATCCAAAAAAGGATGGATGCCATGAAGCAACCTACCAACCTCGAAGACGAATATCTAATTAAAAGACAAAGCAAAAAACAACTCAAATAATCCTATCAAATAGGAGATAAGTTATATCGTAGTTTTACTATAATTACAGAGAGATTGTTATGTCTCATGGAGTGTCGAACACTCAAACTATTGGCTGTCATTGAGCGTCTAATGCCGCCTCATAGATCTCCAAGTCAACGCCTAGGCAACAAGACTGTTTTCCTACTGCCCAAGTCATTTCTAGATGGCCTAATGTGATGCCTCCTATTTGAGCATGTATTAGGTAATCATTAATCAAGCCAAGACTTCTATTATGCTACTGTGTAGAAACACAAACACTATATACCCTTAACCATTTCTGCTAGGACAAAGATTAGGTGATGTTACCATGCTCAACTACCCCCCTGCTCTTGTAAAAGAAACTCTTCCTACTAAAAGGAATAAGGGTCCCAAATGCTACTCCTAGAAAAGAGATGACAGGGAATAGCCAATTTTCAACGATTGCTTCGAAATTCTCTACCTTTGATATTCCATTAATCTCACAGTTCCGAACAATTGTTAAAAGATGATTGTCGTTAGCATTTTTCACTAAAGTTGACTCTAGCACAGTATGCGATATCATTAACCATCACTCACCCCTTGCGGTCTTCATTGACTTGATTAACCCAACCCCAACCAGTGTCTCCACACATGTGAAACTTATACATGACTTGTAGCATCAAGAATTATAAGTTCATTATAACCTCCCACATAGTATAGCTCCTCCAATCAATATAAAGCATATCTCATCCACGAAGGACTATACATAGCCCTTTAAAGTACAAATTCACAGAAGATTGAATGCCATTGCATGTGCATATTCAAGAAGCAACAAGTCAGAAGGATATCTAATACGGAGTAGTATGAATATCTTCCCCCATCCACCTCTAGCATATAGAATGCTGACAGACAGCAAATAAGAAACTCTGTAAAATCAGGAATTTTACAGAAAAACCACCGAAGAGACACACCTAAGCTAAAAAGGACTGCTGATGTCAAAAGAAAAAGACAAAATGTACCCATTGTCAAAGCCTCCCGATTACTACCTCAGAAAATTTTTTACTGTAAAAAGGGCAAACGGACACCTAACCTTAAAGGATCATCGGATGTTGTAAGTGAAAAAGGGACTCGATCCCGTGTCAACGGATCCCCGTTACATCAATCTCAAAATGATCGAAACCTTACAAAGAAAGAGAACGTTTTGGCTTAAATTTGAAACTGTGATCAAAACAAAGATAACATAAAGGTCAGCATCTATCAACTTTGGAAAACTCCTGCTATAGAAATTCAGCGGCAAAAGAAGACCAGAATGATGCAAGAAAATCACATCCATTTTTTAAGGAACTTCATCCAAAACTCACCTGCAAGAGGTGGTGCATGAGAGGATCAATGCTATTTCCTCTATTCTCTCATTTTCACCAAAGTTGAGAGGTATCCATTGTCCATTTCAACCTCTAAATCAACTGAGACTCTCCAAAATTGCATTAAAAGCTCTTGTTTTGGAATTTGAGCAAGAAACACCATTGTAGATGCTTATAAGCAATAATCACAAAGGGGTTAAATGCTAAGTATTGTATTGTTATGGGTCTTGCATCACGAACTCCGTTTAATGAATTAGAATTCTCGTCATAGTATCAAAACAGATGGGTCATGAAAGCACAAGTTCAAACAGACAATTCCCATTTGTCTTCCTTTTTACATAGGTTTAGCACTCGGTGTGTGGCACGTAATGCATTCATCGTGCCTTAACTTAAGCCTTTAGCACAACGAGTTTTAGATACTAGCATTATTTCAGACATTCTATCAACTCGATCTCTCCAATCCATAGAGTGGAATCTCAACACAAACATTATCTGCCGATACTTGCTTGGTTGGTTGGTGACTACACCTTCAGATACGACACTCATCATCACACCCCTCCATTTTTACACCAAGATGGTCCCTTAAGAGTAGTTGAACTTTTGATAAAGGGCCATTGAATGCCTCAGACAAGGGACGAATCATACACATGAGCAGAGAAAATTGGCCCGAGTTGCAGTTGTTTCATTTCATGTACCTAAAACGGGGCCAAAAAAAAAAACTACGACTATAATCCATGTGCTGAAGGGTGATGGCCAGTTACAGCCTCATATGGGGACATATATATTTGGTCCCATATGTCATTTATCCTCTCACCAAACTTACGAAAACTATTACCACGGGAAGGAGTCCATGTGAAATTTGATGAAAACTTATCGTGAGAGATTGGACCTACACAGTTGATGAGATAAAGGGACCCTTTGCAGAGCTTATAATCCTGATTGCATGACATGGTGGGTGAAGAATATTTCCCGACATTGTGACTCTGTGAGAATATGATTCACTGACAAGATGAAAAACATGATGAGTGGTTAGAGATGAAATGCCGGCTGACTTTTCGGCTACGGCAGTACGGTACTTCTATGGGTAAAACATAAAACCAAACTTACAGACATCGAAATGTCTGTGCAAGGAAACAAACAAGACAACTGCAGATGAATTCTGCTGTGAGATCAATCGGCTACATGGTGTTCTATCGTTGCTCGTTAAGAAAGGGGAAGAATATTTGAGATGTGTAAGACATGGCCTATGCATGCTATACTAAGGCATACTAAAGGCAAGACATGTTCCATGCATGATATATGAGAGTATCCTACTAAAAGCAAGACTAGTTCAATAGAAAAGAGGATTCATATTGAGAGATCGAAGAAAATTGGGAGTCAATTGATGAAAAAAATATTGGACCAGCTCTTGTGGACATTTTCCACCAGATAGAAGATCATTTAGGCCTAGATGAAGATAAGAAAAATTGGTGTCTTTGATCACACCATAAAAGAATCAGTACTCTGACCACGGTAACATGACTTCGAAACATAAGACAGCAACACAAAAAAGATCGGTGTTCCATCGACAAAAAAAACCTAGACCACACTAACAGGATATTGAGGCCAAGATGACCATAAAGAAATTATTTATTGGTAGGACGCTCCTCGTACGCAACAAAATGTCATATCCAGTATCTAACCCAGACAACCACCTTGGCTAACATCAATTCCAGGTGCTTATTTTCTGAGTGAGCAAAGAGCCCTCGAGTTTCAAAGATTTGTTACCTATATTCCGTTCAGGCCACCGCCTCATACATCATAACCACTTCTCCCGGTAAAAAAGTTTAGACAGGTTATCAGTCGACAGACTCCAGGATCGCTACTTTTTAAGCATGGGCTTCGTCTAACAATATCCACTGGATTTTCGCTGCAGATATGGCTTAATTGTCCGAAGGAAATGTTTGCCAAAAAACTCCATAGCAAATGAAAGTAAACCGTAAATACTTGGAATATTTCGACCTACAAGTACAACCCAATGAGGCCAAAGTGGTTATGTCGAAGTAATTCATGCGGTTAGTTAACCTCTTTCACAGTCACAAACTTGCTTCAGAGTTTGAACAGTGTCTGTTTGCGTCAAGCACATACTAATCACATATCAAAAGGGTGGCAAGACAAAGGCATCCGATTGTGAGAGGACACTCAAAAGTCTTACTACAACCATATTACCTAACTTGGAGGCCCTTATATCACCTCATTATTCTGACTAAGGAAGTAGCTTTCCCATATTCCACACAGATTTGATATAGCTAGTTTTACATTGCATAGAGTGGAACAGAAACAATATGTGAGACACATCTTTCGTTTTTTAGATCTCATCCTTTCTTTGTCACGATAGGCAGCCACGCATCCCGCACCTTGAAAGACTTCGTGTAGATAAGGTTATAGAAGATGTTTTCATAGCTACCATGGTCTGGCACTTCCTGGTGATTTAACGAGTTTAATAAGACTGAATAAAGAAACTAGTGGTATTCTCGATGGCCTCGAGACATAATCTCTTTGTTTTCTGTAAAAGAGGTAACATTATGTACATTAAACCTTGTCCTGATGAGGATAACTGGGTTATTATTGTTGTTGCAAAATGGACTGGTATACATGTTCTCCTTACGAAGCATCCCGAGGCTACATCTAAACAGCCATTAAGAGCTTCATTTACAAAATTTTGTCACTATTTCTTAGATTAGTGGACTTAGAAACTTCCATAACCACCCTAAAAAGGGCCATCAAGGACTCAATTTCTTCCTTCTCTAGAACTCTAGGGTGGTACAAGTCAACTGCTCCATTTTTAATGAGAGCAGGTGCTAAAACGACATTAGAAAACCACATCCTCCCCTTCCCAAAGCACTGGCATAAAGACTGTCTATAATTCTACTTCACTTTTAGACTATAGTTCAGTTGCATGTCAATTACATTCTATACCTTTTTTGAAATAGTGCCTAATAAAGTACAGACTTGCATTCATTTGCACAGAAAGAATATACTTCGATACCTTTCAACTAGTATTCGGATGTCTAGATGGTACATTAGAAAGAATATAACATAACAAAAATGTTGCAGGAAAAGAGAACGGAAGATTACTTCAACTTGGATACTTCAATATGATTATATGACAGAATCAGCAGGATTTATGGACAAAAACCTAGTAGTCAAAACAGCAGCCGAGTATCAGATGATCTTATCGCATAGCAAAACATGAGCTCCAAATTCACACGGACGGCACTCAGTTTGCTTTGAAAATTATAAAGAGAACAAACAGATATTTTGCTGATAATACTGTCAATACTCAACAGCCAAATGATCCTGGCTAGTATCTTTTTTATCCTGTACCCCCTTAAATGTATAAATCAATCCGGAGGAAGCATTTTCCTCTGGCTTCGAATACTAAGTTATTGTTCCTTTGCTAGTCAACCACAAGAACAGGCAAGCGTCTTCATTCAAGTACTTCAATCTGGGGCCCTCCTCGAGGTAAACTTGTCATGAACAAGATGACTATTCAAAGTCCTAATCGTCGAGTACCACTGTACCAATCATCCCAAGATTAAATAAGGAGATCCATCTCTATGCGCTCTGAAGGCGAGTGATCATCAAGACATCAACTGCTAAAAACTTAAAGAGATCAAAGATCTTCCGCATGGATGACAGATATATAAACAAAAGCTTCCTGCTTGTTTTAAAAGATCTTCAAAACCTCCTCATATTTCTTCACAGGACTAACTAGCATTAAAACTTGCATAGATGCCACAGGTACCAAGAAATCCAATTCTCTTACTATCTGATACCTCTGCCCACAGATTCTGCCTTTGTAAAGACTTTTTCGGTTCAGAAATTGCATTCCTCCTACACAAAGCACGACATTTTCTGGAAGCTAACCAATTCCTCATTTTAGATAAAAATCTGTCCTTTCAACAGGAGGAGAACCTAGAACAGCAAAACCAATTATCCTATCATCATTTTCAACCAAGCAAAAGTTAATCAGGTTCCCGTGAAACAATTGATTGATTTCTGAAATTGAGAAATCCGCTTTTAGTTCTCAAAAGGCAAGTACTGACATAGTTATGAAGCCTGAATGAAGTATGAACATACATAGAAGGGATACAAGCTCCAGTTCATCTTCAAACTATAGAATTTCTACATCTCAAAGTAATGACAGATTGAGGGACGAATGAGGGACTTGAGATCTTCAGGTATCATACAAGCTGACTCTTGATTTTTCAGACATAGAGACATACTAGGAATAAATAGGGAATACAATCTGCAATGAGGCATCAACTGAAGAAAACAAGCAAACCGGGTGAGGATGCAAGGCTTTGTCATGATTAACAAATACTTGATAATGAAAAATGAGCAGCACTTAAAAGGCTTATGGACTCAGCTTCTGGTAGAATGAAGAATTGGAGCTCCTTTACATTCTTCTAAGAAAATGGGATGGGTGCACAGTTAGCTTGACACCCGAAAAAAACAGTAGGGTTAATATACTTCTAAATGGCATTCTCCTCTACTTAGGTGTCAGCATCATGTCTCAGGAAACCGGTAGTTCAAGGCTCGAGTCATGGAACATCTAAGCAGCAAAGAACTCAACTCCTCACCTTGTCATTTCATCCTTAGACTTGCAGCACATGTTGTACATGCTCACAAAGACCTCTAGCATTTTTGTTACACTTAGAAACCAAATTTCAGCACAATCAAGCATATTAAAAGACCATACTGTCACACTTCAGAAAAAAAAAAGACCATACTGTCTAATACCCATACAGCCTTTTTTTCCATTTGGTATAAAGTCATAACCTCTTGGTTTTTTGTTTTTTTGTTTTTCTACATAATGCAAATCCGATGTAGAAAATACAGATCACTATCAAGTTAACTCCACAGTCGGCCATATCAAACAAGAAGTCATGAGAACATAGGCAAAACTCATACACCATGAAAGAGCCAACCAATAATCATTATCCATGAAAAGCATAACGTTCAATCTTATATAGTATGAGAACATTATTCACATGTCTATTGTTCACTACCCTAACCAGTCCCGGTCCATTATGGGAGCACCTGAGTAGTTGTTGACCACTACCCTAACGCACAATTCTCGCCACTATATCATGTCCTTGGACCGGCTACCAATACAACATAATCCCCAAGACCGATTTCCCGGACAATCATCACTAAGAATAACAAATAATACAAAACATAAATCCGAAATACATCACACATAGAAACCGTAGAAATAAGAGGAACAGAGAGAAGACCTCTTCATCAACTGCTTGCATCCCTCCTTGCATATCACTTATCCAAAATCACACGACACGCCACTCAATCCTCGTTCATCGTCGTCATTTCCTTCGATTCACACACATTGGAAACCTAACCTCATCAGACAACTCCAAAACCCTAACCCTAACCTCCATCCACTCCGTGTCGCACCGCCCCTCGACTCATTGCGAATCATCCACCTTGTGAGAGATGAGGAGGGCGATCATGCACGGCGATCATCGATCGACGACGATGTTGGGGACTGAGGGAGTGAGGGGAGGATGTGTTCGTGAGGGGAAAGAGGCGGGAATTTTGTGAAAATGGGTCATATCTAGGCGGGAATTTGGCCAGGGTGTGCATTGTTCTGTTCTGTCCGATATTTAATTATTTTTCGTTCCGTCTCAATTTTTGGGTTCGAAAATTTTTTGGCTGGTCTTGTTCAAATATTTCACTATCGATTCTTCGGGTTTTTTTTGTTGAGAAAATCGATATTTTCAAAAAAAAACTTAAAAATAATGATCAAGATTATAACGATAATAGAACATAGCTGAATTTTAGTGCCAACAACCCTAAAACTCTCATGTTAAAACAGCTTCATTAACAATACAACATCCCAGCAACAACGAAGCACTAAAAGGTTAACAAGCAGCATGATAAGGAAAGAAAAATGTAAACCAGCAGTCCGATGCATAAGGGAAAATATAACCAACATCAAGTTATAAAACAGAAGCAAAACCTGAGGAAGATTCTAAGTTTAGCATAGTTGAGCAAATTCGAGTGATTGCTATTTTAATAAGAATTACAAGCAATCATATGTTAACAAAACTTTTAAGCATGCATTCAACGCTAAAATATCAAAGATGAATGACTCCTCGATCCGGTCCTGGACAACCGGCATGGGTCTTGAATTATTTCCCATACCAGACCGCAATTCCGGTTCTTGATCATGGGAAGTCCCATCCCGACCAAACTTGTTCGGTACATAATCGTTCGGGTCGGTTCTTTTCGGTTCTGGTTCGGCATGGGAAGTTTGGGAAATATTTTCTCCTCCCTACTACTTTGGCCTTGTTTATTTATTACATCACCATCACGGTTCGATTTTGAACCGAAATCAAACCAGAATCAAATTGTCGATTTGAAAATCAAAACTGTAATAGGATCTAAAATTGGAACCGAACCGTAGGACGTTGGTTCGGTTTAGTTCCATCAAAAGCAAAACCGGAATGGGACTCGTGGTTCGATTTCGGTTCCAAACCGCGTATTTCTCACTTCAAACTTGAAATCTTTTATAGTTCATTAGTTCATTTTCGTTATTCATATCTCAAAACTCATTTTATCTTAAATTTTTATACCCGAAACACTTAATTTCTATCATTGATCCCTTTCCTTTTATATCGATTATATCTTAAGAACATTAAATGCATTTTTTTTTATAGAGCTATATGTGTTTTGATGTTTTTCAATCTTATATTATATTTTATTTAGACGATTTATTGAATAATATCATTTGGCATGCATATGCATCTCATATGTAAGACGTAGTCGAAACGTAAGGAAAAGAAAAGAAGAAAAATAACTAAAACCAAAACCTAAACCGCCGTTGAATTGGAGCTGTATCGAAATAGGCGATTTTTAAATTGAAATCAGTACCGACTCAAGAGGTTTCGATTTTGGTTTATCCTTCTCTTAAAGCGAAATCAATGATTCCAGAACCGTGGGCAAGTCTACTCATACTATCATGATCCAGAACAATTTGTTTTTACGTTTCCATCTTTTCAACATTTTATTTTTCTACGGCTACAATGTTTTTCAACAGTTCATATGCGGCTTCAAATATGTACCCAACACGCATTATGATAAAATTCATTCTTATACGTAATAATATCCGATTGTCACGCAACACTTCTGGTATGAAAGTACCTAATTTACAACATGGTTAAAAAATACAAAAAGTTTATTATAAGATAATGTTTGATCGTCCCGCGATATCAAAAAAGATTTATCTCAACAAATTCCCAAATCAAACTATTATTTAGGACGTGGAGAATATAACATATGCAAAACTCCAATACGTATGTTTTATTGTAATTTGTCGCAATCACACGTAACGTTATATTGTAATCATCCTTTTTACTCTCCACTAGATTTGTACTTTTGAATATATAATTTTTGATTGTATTTTTTGTGATGTATTATTTTATATTTTTCTATTAATAACAAATAATTCATTTTTAAGTAGTTTTATTATGTATTATAAACTTTAATTTATATTTATGTATTGTTTAATTATAATAAACTACTAGTATTATATAATAAATAAAGTCATCAACGTTACTGTAACATAAGATAATGAAATATAAAAACTCGATTTATTTAATATGATGATTCATGTCATAATCGATCAAAAAACTCGATCAAATAAAAAATATGCAATATTATTGCTTTAAATTCTTCACATAGTTACTCAATCATTTAGGTGTTTGTTAATGAAAATTTTAATAATGTTAATTAATTCATTGAGAAATAAACCAATAAAAAGTTCATATGAAGTTTTTAATGATATTAGTTAATTAATTGAGAAATCAATCAATAACAAATTTATAATTTGAATGACTATTAACTTATAAAAATGGATATGTTGATGACTAATAAAAAAACTTTTTATATTTATATTATTCTCTTTCATCTCAGATAAATTGACATGTATTAATTTGGCACGATTATTAAAAAATTAGATTGATTTTGATACTTTTTATCAATATGTCATTGTTAGAATAGTGAGTTGATAAATATTAATATAAGTGGGTAGAAAAAGAAATAAAATAAAATTAAAAAATAGGGTGAAATTATGAATGGATAGAAAAAAAAATTAATACGGAGAATATGATTTGATATAAATTATAGATATTTTTTATATTTTTTATATTATAAATTTGATAATTAAGAAAATATTGCATACGAGATGTCCAATTTTTAATAATATATCATAATTTATCTAAAATAAAAAAAAATATTTGAAATAATTTATTTCATCTCAATTGCGGGGTGGTACAGTAACTTTCACCTCACTATCTCCGTCACCAAAAATTATTACAACCCCACATTTTTTTTCTCCCAAAATCATGCACATAAAAATCTCTTCCGCTTCCCCTTTCCCTGACCTTCTCATCTTCCATTCCGAAATTTCTCACCTCAATCGAAATTAGGGTTTCACAAATCCTAGGCTTTCGTTTCCTTGTCATCTCCTCGAGTGATTCATGGATTCGGAGGATGATATGCACGATGCGGAATCGAACGAGGATTTCTACAGCGGCGATACATCGGATGATAATGCAGATGGAGATTACGACTTCGTCGTCGATCAGGAAATGGACGATGATTCCGATGAGTTCAGCTCTCGTCGACATCAAGTGAGGAGCATTGTGTGTTTGAGCTGATTTTGATTGATGATTTGATGATTTCTGTGATGGTTTGATTGAGTTTTGTGGGTTCGATTGGATTCGAGAGGTTTTTCGAGATGTCTTTGTATGTATTGTGTGGAAAATGAGGTAATTTGGGATAAATTAGCTTGATGTGTTATGCACATGAAGTGTTAGACCTGTTTGAATGGGATCAGTAAGACAATCGAACTGGAGTAATGCATGCGTCACGCACGGAAGTCATTATCTGTGCTTAAATGCATTAAGTGCTTATTTTGATAGTAAGTTGGATCGAGCTTCTAGTTTATGGCTTATAATGAAGTTTGATCTTCAATTTGAACTTAGAAGCAGTTGTTTATTGAAATCGGTTTTAGCTTATTCGTGAATGAAAAGTGAGAAGTACTTGTAAGCATGTGTTGAGCTCAGACAATCTGGCACTAGATGGCTTGTGTGCCTTTGCTTTGACTGACGAGTTTAATATTCAAATTGATATGGCTTATTCATGATTATTTCCAAAGAGTATTTGCAAGCACTCTTCTGAGCCAGCCAAACGGACCCTAATTAGCCTGCTAGACCTTGCTTTGACACTCTGGTAGTTTATAACTGGGATGGCTTACAGCTTATTTTATAAATATTCGTAATAAGTATTTCTTTTCTTTTTGAATGCAATAGTAATAAGTATTTCCAAGCACATTTTTTTTAGCAGAGACCTAAATGGTTTGTCTGCCCTTGCTTTAACTGCTCTTTTATAGTGTATTTGCTTTTACAGTCATGCTTGGTTTTACCATCCTTATGCTGTTAATATGCAGTGTTTTAAAGGGTTCCTTTAAATTGCAGCAAAATTGCTCCATATTGAGTGAAGCTGATATCTGTCAGCGGCAAAAAGATGATATTTCGAGGGTGTCCAATGTACTTTCCATTTCGAGGGGGGAAGCTGGTGTCCTTCTCCGCCATTACAATTGGTATCATGCTGCTAGTTTTTCTGGTTGATCTTGCTCTGAGTGTTAAGGCTGATATGGGATACCATTTCTATTATCGCATATCGTGATATACTCATAAGGCTGGTGTCCTTCTCGATCGTCTTATCCAGCTTTTGGGCCTCCACAACCCATGCATGTGCTTGTTTTTTGTTTGTTGCCTAAGTCTTTAATATCTTACATTTTCCATCTGCTAATCTTAGCAATGTTTTGAGATACAATAGGGTGCCACAACACAACCTATGTAGCTTCAGTGCCTAGTCGTGATCGGTCCTAAGGATGATAGTGTATAACTATAACAATAGCAATGAAATAAGTCATATCACATGTAGGGGATAAACTGTTTTTATATGTAAATATATGGCAATTTCATTCTCCTCTGTCATGCGCAAATGGGATGAGTGTTCTGAAATAAATATCTCATGCTAGTTCTAATGACTTATCCTATAGTTATAGATGTTATTCCCTCCGTTCCATAATATAGGCAACATTATGCCGTAATCATACTATTCATTATGTATTTCAATGTATTACTTTTTGTATATAAATGATATTGGTATGAATTTTATTTTGATCCAGGGTTGTAGTTTGTATCTTATATTATCTTTGATGTTTTACGATAAATATACAAAAAAACATCGTTTGATCATCCTACATACTATTCGTATTCGTAGCGCCGTGAACTTTTTTGTCCATGTGGCCCTCCGTTGCCTCTATTATGGAACGGAGGGAGGAGTAATTCTTATTTTTCTTGCAGATAAAATTTGATAATTCACTGTTTTGTTGGAATGTGAGTTTCAGTCTCACCCAGATCATCTTACTCTCTTTATAATGATATACTCATACCATGCATAATTTGCTGATGACAAAACTATATGAAAATTCACAATAGTAATGACAAATTGGACATTAAATCACAAAAGATAAAATAAGAAAAGTTATAGCGATCCTCTAAATTAAACAGTCAGGCAAGCATGTAATCAGTCGTTTGGGTGGAGTCTCTCACGTGGTCATCTAGCTTTCTAGGCGATCATCTAGGAACTAGGAGGCCAAAATGCTCGTTCCTCATCCTCGGTGAGTTTTAGGTGGTCTGATTGATGGCTCTGCCTAAGTAGGTCTAGGGTGCTTCCGAACTATCTTCATATCTTTCTTACGCCCTTAGTTCTTTTTCCCCCTCAAAAACATTATCAATGTACCTACAGGAGCATCAGTAAAGTCCATGATGAATGGTTTGCTGATGAAGAAAAGGTTCGCAATACAGTTGGTCTGTTTTCGAAGCCTGTTGTAAAATTTCCATGTGCTGGAGAAGTAAGTAAATGAAGTATTTTGATAACTTTGGAGTTTGGAAGGAACTTTTGGTGTGCTGACGATGAGCATATTGTATTTTGTCTGATGTCTTGCATGTTGTACTGACAGGTGACCTGTGGAATCTGTTTTGATACATTTCCTCGTGAAGCAATGAGTGCAGCTTTCTGTGGTCATCCCTTCTGTAATTTGTGCTGGTCAGGTACATCCAGAATACCTTTTCTCTTTCGTACCTCTTTTTGTGGAAAAGTTCTCATTTTTCTTCCCACTGTATCGGGAGTCTGGACCTAATTTCTTGTTTTATTCACTGCTTTTGCTACTTTGGGTAGAGTTTGTTTGGGCAAGTTTTAGGATATAAAGAGTTCACAAAACAAACGTGCTTAGATGGTGTGGTGATGGTGGTGCTTGGACAGGGTGGAACATGCTTTTAGATGTATGTCATATATGGACTAGCTTATTGGTTCACTGGGATATTCATAATTTCCTTCTTCATACTTAGACATGCTACCTATATTTGACTGAGCATGTTTAGGTAATAATCAAATGACTTGATTGTGGTCGCTTTTCCTGTTGTTACTCCATTTGAAGTTAGCTTAAGCTTGTTGGTCTTTATTTGTACTCTCAATTCCTTTAGCATCTAGTGCCGCCGTAGATGGAATATTTCTCACTTGATTTGATTTACTCAATTTCTTCCTTAATGTAGGCTATGTTGGAACTGCAATCAATGATGGTCCTGGATGTTTAGGGCTCCGATGTCCTGATCCATCTTGTAGTGCTGCTGTGGGTGAAGACATCATAAATGCAGTGGCTTCTGAGGAGGATAAGGAGAAGTATGCTCGTTACTTTCTTAGATCTTATATCGAGGACAATAGGAAGGTAACTCTCTTTTTAGTTTTAGGTTTCTAGTTTTCCCTTCCCTGTACTAACTAGCCAACCAAGGCAGGAGTTCTCAGATGATTTTGGTGACAAGGCAGTTGTTTTATTTTGAAAACATAGTAAAGAAGAGATGATGGAGGGAGTTGGTCTGTGTTGGTTTATCTTCACTTATTCAAGTGTACCTTAAGATGGAACTTTTATATGCATCTTCTCTTGGAAACTTTTTTTTTCCAAAAGCCTAGGGTGTGCTATAAACAACACTGGGTAAGTTGAGGTTGATGTAGAGTATGTGTGGTACCGATGTCACGCTGGTAACGGGATGTCACTGCTGTTATTATGTAGGGCAAATGGTGTCCAGCTCCTGGGTGCGAGTATGCTGTGGAGTTTGCTGCTGGTTCCAGTACCTATGATGTCAACTGTAACTGCTCATATAGCTTCTGCTGGAATGTAAGCCTGTTTTCATTTTCAAGTCTCAACTAGACCCCCCCCCCCCCTTGTTTTAATCTGTGACATGTGGTGTCAAGTGTTTTTTTCTTTTTCTTTTTCTTTTTGTTTCTTTTTTTGGTAATGGAATGACGAAGAGAGAAGTTGTGTCTGCATTTAGTGGTAGTGCATTAACTAATCATCGATTTTATGAAAATAGCCGATCATAAAATCGCCGATTGTTTAGAAAGGCTGTGTTTTGGTTGGGCATTCAAACTAAATGAATTATTGAGAATTCTAACTCTTCTACATCAGTGAGATGAAGTCTTTAGTGAGAGATCAAGAGGATTTAACACCAAATCTTACTATATACTAAGTAAACAAAAGTGGATTTGTCTTCAACTTAGATCTTTCAATCTTGACCGTTCAATTTTTTATTCGACGGTTGTGATTAAATATCAATAAGTTAGAAAATAAATACAATTAATAATTGAATTAAAAGTAAAAACTTGATTTAATAAAATCTAATGGTTAGTCGATATATTTTTGTTGAACTTTAAGAGGCAAAAATTTGACTCAAATAGGGAGATCACCCCATCCCACATGGTAAAGGACTCAGCCTAACTCCTCCAATATGGGGAGAGGTCAGGGGATCAAAACCCGCTGAGTGTCGAGCTATTTTGTGATGGTGAGCCCGTAAGCGAAAGCTGACTTAAAGGGTCCTTCGGGTTTGCAGGCTATTCGGTTGACCAAAGAAAATCCTTCGGGATTTCCTTTTAAAGGAACATTTGACTCAAATATCTATCAAATCTACAAATAATTTTAAACGTTAATTTCAACAATTAATGAAAATAAATAAAGAGGTAATAATATTTCATTTCCAAAATCTTCTATAAAAAAGATGATTCATATCTAATACTACACTATTATTACTATACTAGCTAAAAAAGTTACTCCGGTGCGGTGTATAGACTAGTAAATGCTATAGCAACATGCTTGCATGATTCTCTCATGTAATTTCAATTTTTCTCTTGTCATTATCCCAACCTGCAGTGCACAGAAGAAGCTCATCGGCCAGTTGATTGCAGCACTGTCGCCAAATGGATTTTGAAGAACACTGCCGAGTCTGAAAACATGAATTGGTATTATATTAACCCTTGGCAACTAGTCTAACCTTTCTCTTCTTTCTTTCTTTTTTTTACCCGGGTTCGGGTTTGGTTCTCACTGCTTATTCATGGAGATAGACTTGGCCCTGCACCATTATGCTGGAATTGCGGCTAAGTGCTGAGACACCAGCTCTGATTACATGATAAAATATACTATATTAGAGTTTGGTGGCTTCTAGGTAACCATATTGTATGCAAAGTGCCAATTGTCCAATATCTGTCTTAGTATATTAATTGAAAGCTGTGATTAGATGAGAACGGGGCTTGTGAATCTGATTGTAGCAATCTCTTGAGATAACTTATGTTCCGGAGGACTTTTGTTCTCAGTGACAACTGGCATGTGAACGGACAACAGAGTAGGGAGGGCACAATTTATCTAACATGATAATTTTGTTTGTCTTCCTCATCATCTCGTAAGTCTTATTTTAATATACAAATACTATAATACATTGTCAAGAGCATCTATTCGAAATAGTGCCGCTGTAAAAAATGGCTTGTGTGCACTGGGAGATAAACTTATGAGACCCTTGAGTGATGCTATGGAGACTAGTTCTTGACTTTCTGCTCAGCCAATTTCACTGCCATGGACGGTCGGAGAGTTACTCTATTTTAGACCTGACAGTTATATTGCTTTCTGAGTTTGAAACTTGTTCAGGATATGAAGGTTAAAAAGCTACACAAATGAAGATTAAAACATATGTGAGAGGGAGGAAGATAGGTTTAGCACTTTGAGTTGTGAACAGTGGATACTCGTCGTGCATGTTTTGTTGGATGCACACTAATTGACTATTTGTTTCATTTCTAATTAGTCTTCTATTTTGTAGGATATTAGCGAATTCCAAGCCATGTCCAAAGTGCAAGCGACCAATCGAGAAAAATCAAGGCTGCATGCATATCACATGTACGCCTCCTTGTAAATTTGAATTTTGCTGGTATGTAGATGCTTCTTTCCTATGTTTTGCTAAAATTTATTGCTTGTTTGCATTTTTTGTCTATTCCTGTTAAATTTGAGATTATGGTGTTTGATTATATTTACTTGCAGGCTTTGTCTTGGTGCTTGGTCTGAACATGGTGAGAAGACTGGTGGTTTTTATGCATGTAACCGCTATGAGACCGCAAAACAAGAGGGGGTGGTATGAATAACGTGCTGCTTGTTTGCCTTTATCTTTTCTTGGTAGCTTGATACTACACACCAGCATGAAGCATGATATTCACGAGCACGTATTTTCCTCTGCAGTATGATGAAGCTGAGAGACGGAGAGAGATGGCCAAGAATTCATTGGAGAGATACACTCACTATTATGAGCGCTGGGCCACAAATCAATCGGTATGCATGACACTTTTCTATGTTGGTATTTGCAACATTATTCTCATTATATTATATTTTATTTGGGTTTAGGATACTAATTGTGGATGAGGACTGGTATGGTTATTAAGAAAGTCGAGGACACGATTTACTACGGTAGTTGGTTTGAGACATCATACATGATGGTCACTAGATCAACTGATCAGTCTGATTAAGTGGCTCTAAGCAATTTGATGACAGTTATCTCTCACAGTCATGATTCCTGTTATTTTCTTGACCTTGGAGCCTCCCTCCTTGCAATGACATGCATTCTAATTCACACTACACAAATCTTCACTCTCAATGTGTATTGGTGTTGCATTTACGACTTCACCCACCACCCCTCCCCTCCCCCCCCCCCAAACAAACCGTCTCTTTCTTCTCTGATCTATCTACTGCCATAAGCCATGATTTTTAGTGATGACTATTGTGAGTTATGAATGTTGTGAGTTATGAATGTTGTGAGTCTAGTGACAGCATTAGAGCCTTAGCTCGTTGAGACGACAAGATCAATATTGAGTTAGAAGTGTTTACATCAATATTTTTTACCACTAGCGCCTACAAGATTTTTATTTTATGTTCGCTTGATGGCATGCCCTTGCTTCTCCAGACTCATAGTTCTTGTGGCTTTTCACTTTTGTCTGAAGGTTTATATATCTAATTTCTGTCAAGTCTATGCTATCACTTCTGATGCTTTTTTCAACAATTTTGCAGTCTAGGCAAAAAGCACTTGGAGATCTTCAGCTGATGCAAGATGTGCATGTAAGCAAATTATGTTGGTATACGAGTTTACGCGATTGATCCTTATTTTTCTCTTGATACCTGATGCCTCATGTTGATTGTGAAGTTCTAGTCTTTGAGGTCGATAGGTTCTTTTCGAAATGTTTGTACGTTAGTGGTTTCCTTCTGTATGGATGATTAGATGGTACTATAGTGCTAAATCCAAGAAACTATATCTATTGCTAATTAGAAGTTGTGTTCATGTGTTGAGCTCGGATTTGTTCTATGTATTTCCAGTTTCTGGGTGGTACACCATAGTAAGTTTTGAGTGTATAGTAGATTCTTATCATTTCGCAAGCAGTTCGTATTTCATGATCTTCATTGTTTCTTATAAGACTGGTGCGACCTTTGCCTATTAGTCATTTGCATGACAAGAAAGCAACATAGCTGAGAATCAATCAATGAAATTTCCCTCACACTGAATACAGCTTAGGAATCACAAAATTTTGATTTTAGTGTTGTCTCATGCCTTTTCTTTTAATAGTAATGGCACGGAAAAATTGCATTTAATCCTCTTAAAGTATTGAACCGTGACATATGACCCCATCAAGTTTAAAATTGTGCTCGTAATCTCTATATCGTCAAATGAAATCGCATTATTTTGACACGAAATCACATTGAAGTTCATAAAAGGGGTTTTTCATATGTATATTATTTATTAGTTTTGAAAGAAATTTGAATTATTTTGACACGAAATACTATTTTAAAAAGTTGACAACAGGTTATCTGCATGTTTTCAAAATTTAGAGGATCATGTGTCACTGTCGAATAATTCAGGGGGGTTTTATGCTTTTTTTCCCTTTGGTACCACCGAAGTGGTTGGCGTTGTCAGAAATTTGAGTCATTTGTTTGCCACGGGTGTCCTTTTTAGTTAAAAGGGGTCCTTCTACATGTCTTGAGGTTTTTCCTCCCTACTTGTGAGTTTCACTGATGTAAGCTTTTTCACTGTCTGGTGATTGCAGCTTGAGAAACTAAGTGACTCGCAATGTCAGCCAGAGTCGCAGCTCAAGTTTATAATAGAGGCGTGGCAACAGGTTAGCTGATGGAATATCACGGACTTGCGACTAGTACTTGGGATAGCACTCACAGGGTGTATAGTATTCTTGCAGATAGTTGAGTGCCGAAGAGTGCTGAAATGGACATATGCATATGGATATTATTTGCCCGAGTATGAGCATGTTAAGAGACAGTTCTTCGAGTATTTGCAGGGTATGATTCTTTCTGCCGTTGAACAGTGTATGATACATCACTGCTCCGTTTTTTTTTTTTTACGTACATTTTACTTGTGCTGCAGGAGAAGCAGAGGCTGGCCTTGAAAGACTTCATCAATGTGCCGAGAAGGAGCTGCAGGTGTATCTTAATGCAGAAAGACCATCTTCAGACTTCAATGATTTTCGCACTAAGCTAGCTGGTTTGACCAGGTATTGTCACTGTCTTTGACAATCACAAGCAAACTTTGACCTCGATACTGCAAAGTAGTGATAGCTTGTTCTAACATTTACCTCGCAATTGATGTCAGCGTGACTCGAAATTACTTCGAGAACTTGGTCCGAGCTCTAGAGAATGGCTTGTCGGACATAAACTCCCATGGTGCTTGTAGCAGAAGTACCAGTTCAAATGGCAATGGAGGTGGAAGCAGCAAGGGCAAGGTTGGTAAAGGCAAGAGTTCATCTTCCAAGTCAAGCAGCACTGGTAAAAATGGCGATGATTTTCGACATTGGCCCTGCGACCATTGCACTTATGCCAATCCTAAATCCGCCTCTGTATGCCAAATGTGTCATCAGCGAAGTTGAAACCCCCTATATGATGGGTCGATTCAAACCTACACGATTTTGAGCTTGTGGCATTTTGAGGTCAGTCATCTCTCTTTTGCTGACAAGTTCATTTATGGTCATTTCTGTGTCGGGGATTGTAATTACCCATGCTGACAAGTTCTCGTTTGTGTCGTGTGGTTGTATATATAGGGCCTGTCGTCAACTCAAAGTATGCTGGGATGGAATCTGTGTCAGAAATGCAGGATCTGTTCTCCTGATTTTAACTTGTCCGCTGCTAATTTGTACCAAGCCTGAGGCATTCAGGCGTATGTAATCTGATCTATGTAACTTATCAGGTGCTGAGATGGTTCCCTCTGTCATCTTATAATTAGTTCCTAGAGCTATTTTGTATTAATGTGCCAATAATGTAACAAATGGTGAAAAAAAATGCCTGTATACACATGTTAGGAAGAACTTGTCCATTACATCTTATAACTGGAACAAAATGCTGAATTTGAGCTCGTCCTTTCATACAACATGATACATAACATTGTGTATAGATTCTTCATGTCAAAAAGAAAGACGGATAAACAACCTCGAGCGCCCTTCAGCTTTCTGAGATTACTGCTTGCAATTCACACCATGGATGCCCGTCTTCATTCAGCTTTTGCACCTCAAAATTTAGATAGGTTGGCTGACACTCTTGACAGGAAAATAAGTATGTTTCAGTTGATAGTTGATAGGGAACTTGTTATCAGCTGCACAACAGAAGACGTGGAGCAAGTATCCACCTAGCTGCAATATAGAACACACAGTAGAAGACTAAGATAATGCCATATGGTACATTAAAGCATCCTGCCATATGATACAATGTCGAAGTTTACAGTCTAATAAGTACTTCAAAAACTTGAAAAGAGTGGTGAGCTCGATTCAACTCAAGGCAACTCAACATGAAAAATGATGTGAACAGATGAATGATTCTATCCAAAGAAATATGAGTTGTTCAGTTAGTTTTTTTTACTTTAATAGGACTAAAGATCAAAATTTGTGGTCTCTCTCAAACTAGCATAACATCATCCTACCTCATGAGCAAAGAACAAATATTCAACACCGAAATATCTTGGCAAGGACAATAGGACATATACCTGCCACGATCAACAGCGATCGAAGTCCAAGCACCATGCGACAGCAGACTTTACTGTTGATTACCAATGCCCAGAATCCATTGCGCAAGATGGGTCAGATATGGCTCTGCTTGCGAACGGCTGCTCAATATCGGACCCAGGCTCTGAAGCTCAGAATTGAATTCCTTCTCAAAACTCCTGCAGCGAAGACCAGAAATCAGAGAGGGGGAAAGTTTCTTAAGTGCCATGAAGATATGTAATGTGTTGCGATGCTTAACAGAATAGAGTCTGTGATTCTGTCTCCACTGGCTAATCGTAATAACTGCAATGAGTTCATCAATCCTGAGTCTTCATCTGAAGAAATTACTGCTTTAGTAATGTCGACTGAAGCGGGTATCAACCGTTGGGCTGCTGCTGCATATTGTAGACAGATCTGTTTCAATCTCTCCACCTTCTGAAATTTACAACATTGGAATTTGATTATACACAAGCAAACATAAAACCCAAAAAAAAGGCAGAATGCGAGTTATTATGAACTGTAGCAAAATAATCGAGTTTTTAAGTTTACTATGAAATATGAACCGATGGAATTTATCAGACAAAACGCTGTGGAG
>LIEC01006435.1:0-22231 GCA_001925005.1 Drosera capensis
ATATCCTATCAAATAAATATATTATTTGGGACCTAAGAGAATACTTTTTTTATAGAAGTTCTAAACAACCTGTTCAAATTTTATATTCTTAATCATTATAATTTCGAGGCAATCGTTTCCTATATATTTGAAATGTGTAAGGGCGGTAACAAACCTAAGCTATACTAACTATAACCCCAATTTATTTTTGTTATCGCATTTCGTGCGCACAAGAATCTCAGTTTGAAAGTTTTACGATCATCTTTCTCCGACATTCGCAATGTTTTTTCTTGTGCTCGAGGCAACCTATAAAAGTAGTAGTACGTACTAGGCTGATCCAAAAAACAAGAATATACCACGTAACAAACACAATAAAGAACATAAAAGAGTGTACACCAATAGCTTTTGTCTCTTTCTCAAATTAATTTGATTCTTTGTTCATCAATGGTTAGCAATCATACGCACTAATTGGAACAGAATCATGCGATTCCATTAAAACCTTAATTCTTGTAAATACTTTGTTCCATTCAATCGCAAAAATAATGACTATAATCCAAACACAATATTAGAAGTTAGAAGCTTTGTGGAGGTGATCTTTGACATATCGTTAGTGTTCTCTGAGGACATTGTAAACATGGTCTCAAACTTCTTTCGTACTATGACAAGTATTCTCAACGGTCATTGGTTCCGCTATAAAACAGACGAGTAGTTCGACTCGCGTTGAGATATCAAGTAATATGTGAATATACTCTTTGATGGATCTACAGCCTCTTTGATATGACTATCAAAATTTTGAAAATAAAAAACGATAACAAAAATAGAAATCAGAAATAAAAATAAAAAACACTTTACAAAATAAAATAAAGTGATTTCTTATAAAAGAAAAATTGAATATTACAGTAAGATGAATCAGGAATCAGAAAAAAAAATCATTTTTTGGATTTTTGTTTCGTTTCATGAATTCGAGAATCGAAAAATAGAAAACAAAAAACAAAATAAAAAATAAACACTTCTGCTTTATCAGTAAGTGAAACGAAAATAAAATAATAATGATACCAAACAGGTCTTTAGTCTTCTTCATCTTCTCTAACTGAAAATCATTTATCATATTCATTGCTTGTTATAAAAACACAATAATTGAATAAGGATTAAGAGGCTCAAGAGAAGGAATATATATAGAGAACTCTCACAAGAACTTGTATTATTTCAATCTCACTTGTGATATAAACATCAAAGATGATACCACTATTTATAGAATATCTAGGTACGTTTAGATACACTCATACATGAACGTAACAAGGCATGAACCTAATTAATGATCTAAATACATGAACAATAAAATGCATCCCTCTAGGCAAATATATTGACAAATGCAATGCACCAATGAACATACATGAACCCAAAAATGCATCAAGGGACAATGCATGAATCTATCTTAACTCCAACATTGCCTCCGTTAAAATGGATTCATGTATCTTCGAACCTAACCATGCTCAACATGCTTTAATTTTTGAAATAGATCAGCCTTCAATACTTCGTGAAAATATTTTCAAGTTGGTCCTCTGTTGGATAATACTTGACCATAATCTTCTTTTCCTTCACTAAATCATGAATAAAATGGTATTTAATATCAATATGCTTGCTACGCCCAAGAAACACCTGGTTCTTCGTCAAAGCAATCGTCGATTTGCTATCACAAAAGACCATCATAGGAGAACCAGGTTTATGCCGTAAGAACTCCAGAATTCGATGAATTTAAACTACTTGAGCAACACAGCTAGCTGTGACAATATACTCTGCTTTGGCTGTCGATAGAACCACTATTGCTTGCTTCTTAGAAGACCATGAGAATATACCCGAGCCAAGATGAAAAGCATAACTTGAAGTGCTCTTCCTTTGTTTCTCATCTCCTGCCCAGTCACTGTTTGTATATCCTATCAACTCTACATCACGAACTCTATAGGAATAGAAGATCTCATCATCTAGAGTCCCTTTAACATATCATATAGTATCCGTTTTGTTGCTTGCAAATGAGGCCAATGAGGTGATTCCATGAACCTGATGATTAGACCAACACCATATACAATGTCTAGCCTTATAGAAGTCAAGTATCTCAAACTTCTTATCAATCGCTTAAAATAGATCGGATCCACAAAATCTCCATTTTGATTAACTTCAACCTATCTTCAACTGGAGTTAAGGCAGGCTTAGAGGATTCCATCTTTGTATACTTTCTCTGCGAGAAGAAAATCCATCGATCACCTTGAGAGACTTCAATACTGAGAAAATAAACCAGAAGTCCCAAATCACTAATCTTTAATTCTTTGATCATAGCCTCCCTGAATTCTATAATCAACTATGGATCACTCCTATCAAATATCAAGTCATCAACATATAAAGAGACAATGAGAACACCACCATCTGAAGACTTGAAATATAAAGCATCTTCATAGGGACATCTCTGAAATCCATAAGCGATGAAGTAAAAATCAACGCGAGCGTACCAAGCTCTTGGCCATGTTTCAGCCTGTACAAAGCTCACTTCAGCCTGTAAACCTTCTCTTCCATACCACTTCTTACATTCCCGGGTGGTTGCTCAACATATACATCCTTCTTAAGAACTACATTCAAGAAAGCAAACTTAACATCCGTTTGATAAATCTTTCATTTATTTTGAGCAGCAAGAGAAATAATCATACGTACCGTATCAAGCCTTACAATAAGAGCAAACACCTCTAGATAATCAATACTTTGCTTATATCCTTTCGTGACTAATCTTGCCTTGAAGCGAAGTACCTCTCCGTTTGACTTGTATTTTGTCTTGTAAACTCATTTGACTCCAATTTCTTTCTGACCTCTTGGAAGATCACTATTCTCCCACGTATCATTCTTCTCAATAGCACGAATCTCTGTATCAATGGCTTCTATCCAACGACTATCAACATCTCTGTAAGCCCTGGTCAAGAACGAACAATGCCGAGCTATATCATCTTTTTGTGTTATCATTTGCATTCTCTGGAATTTCATTGATAGCATAAGTATATAAATCATGCACTTTGAGGAAGGTGTCAATCATTACAACCCAGTTGTTGAAATCCATCTTCCATCCAACTTCAACACGGGACAAATAATGTTTCCGTTGTAGGTATCTATCTCACAAAATTGCTTTGATACCAAATGTTGTAGCATCATAATAATTGAATAGGGATTTAGAGGCTCAAGATTAGGGACATATGCAAAGAACACTTGGTATCCTTAGATACCATTCTAGCATATATATATTCAATACAGAATACAAAATACAGAATACAGAATATCCTATTACCCCCCTCAATTTGTGCGGGAAGATCAACGCCCAAATTGGAACAAAGAAACTCGAACATATCTGAAGATAAATCCTTAGTAAAGATGTCGGCTAGCTGATGGTGAGTGGGAACGTAGCGAACGACAAAGTCTCCATGAGACATCCGCTCCCGTACAAAATGATAATCAACAGCCACATGTTTACTGCGTGCATGAAGTATCGGATTCAGGGCGAGATACGAAGCCGAAACATTATCGCAGAATAACCGGACGGGCTTTACAAGAGGAAAGCCAAGCTCGGTCAACAAGGAACGGATCCAAAGTGTATCGACAACCGTATACGCAACCGCCCTGTATTCGGTCTCTATGGAGGATTTAGAGACGGTAGGCTGCTTCTTGGCTTGCCAAGGTATCAAATTAGAACCCAAGTAAATAGCAAAACCAGTAGTAAAACGTGCAGTATCCGGACAACCAGCCCAATCCGTTTCTGAATAAGCCACTAAAATGGAGATATCTGAGGGTCGGAGGAAGATACCAAAGGATGAAATACTCTGCAAATATCTGTAAATGCGCTACAACAAGAAGATCAGGAGTACGCGGTGTCTGCATAAACTGAGAGACCAAATATACGGCATATGCTATATCAGGCCGAGTCATAAATAAATACTGTAACGTCCCCATGAGACTACAAAACTCGGTTGGATCAAATAATAAGACACCATCGGTGGAGGAAAGGGAAGTCCAAGAAGCGAGAGGTGAGCAGACCGATTTTAGGGTGTGGAAACCGAACAGACGAAGCAAATCTAGGATATACTTTTCTTGAGAAAGGAAGAGACCCGTATGAGTACGGAGCACTTGAATACCCAAGAAATAGTGAATGTCCCAAAGATCCTTCATAGCAAACTCTAAATATAGAACCGATATAAATGAGGACAGAATTGTATGAGAACTGCCGGTGACAACGATGTCATCAACATAGAGTAACAGGATAAGGACTAGGGAATGACGATGATAAACAAACATGGAGCTATCGGACTTAGTCTGTGTGAAGCCACGCCGGAGAAGAAAGCTGCTAAACCGATGGAACCAGGCACGAGGAGCCTGTCGAAGACCATAGAGTGCCTTATGCAGACGACACACATGTGAAGAGAGAGTGAGATGTATGAAACCGGAAGGTTGCCGCATGTAACCTCAGTTAAGTGACCATGAAGAAATGCATTTTTGACATCTAACTAACGAACGACCCACTGAAACGAGACAACCAATGAAAGAACCAGACGCACAGTAGTAGGTTTAACGACAGGACAAAATGTCTCCTGAAAGTCCAAACCTTCTCGCTTATGGTTACCTAAAGCGACCAAGCGAGCTTTGTAGCGTTCCACAGAATCATCAAAATTTTACTTTATTTTATAAACCCACCGACAACCGACTACATTCTTGGTAACAGGATGGGGAACTAAGGTCTAGGTATGATTATCCATTAGGGCATTAAACTCGTCTATCATAGCTTGTCGCCAAGATAAATCTTTGGATGCTTTTGAGTAGGAAGAGGGCTCTAGAACGGGGCTGATAGTGTTAAGGGATAAAATGGTACGGGGTTAAGAAATACCGGATTTCAACCTCGTTTGCATTGGATGAACCGAGATCGGGAAAGGAATAGGAGGAACCAGAATAGGACAAGCCGGGGAGACGAGAGAAGAGGGAGGTGGAGAAGGGCCAACGACAGGGAGAGGATCAGAAGTGGACAGTGGGGAAGACGTAGAAACCGAGGGAGCACCTAGAGTGGACATAATTGGGATAGAGACATCCATATGGTCGAGAGAGACGGCCGGGGACGACAAGGTGGTTGGGGACGGGTTTCGGGTAAGGGGCTGAGCAGGAGACAAAAACGAATCGATTGTGTTATCGGGGAGAGGGAGGGGGGAAGGAGTTCGATGTAAGGAAACGCGTCTTCATGAAAACGGACATGCCGACTGATGTGAACCCGACCAGTTTTAGGATCGAGACAACTATAACCTTTATAACTGGGGACATAGCCAATGAAGACGCATTCAACCGAACGGGGAGATAACTTGTTGGAGGAAGAAGCGAAGTAATTTGGAAAGTATCGAGACCAAAACACACGCAAAAATGTGTAATCAAGACGACAACCAAAAAGCTTTTGATAGGGAGAGTCGTTTTTCAAAAGAGCAGTGGGGAGACGATTGATGATGTATGTGGCGGTGTAGGCCGCGTCCACCCAAAAATGAGATGGAAGCCTAGCCTGAATGAGCAAAACACGGGCCATTTCAATAATATGACGATGTTTACGCTCAGCCACACTATTTTGCTCTGGGGTGCCCGAACAAGATTTTTGAAATAAAATATCATGCTCCAAAAAATATTGTTTAGCCGGAGTGTTATCAAATTCACCGCTACCATCACTTTGGAAAATTTTAATTTTACTCTCAAAAAGATTTTCAAACATCTTTTTAAAGTTTACAAAGTGAGAATAGAATTCTGATTTTTTTTTCATTGGATAAATCCACACAAATCTAGTAAAATCATCCCTAAATGAAACATAGTATCGAAAATCAAGATTGGATAGAACTGGAGACTGCCAAGTATCAGAATAAATTAAGAACAAAGGAGATGTTATCATATGTAAAACAGATACAAACGGTAAACGTTGAGACTTGCCCAAACGATAAGAGGTACAATTATGCATAAATGTATCAGAAAAGACAACATGTTTATGACTTCGAAATCTACGAAGAGTCTGTAATGCCACGTCAAACCAAGGGCAACGGACACAGCAAGAGCAACGGAGGGAGGTATACATGAAACAGGAGGAGGGGAGGTAGTGGGAATGGAGAGGGGGTATACGCGACCTTTACTGGGACCCTGAAGGACTGTTCGACCCATTGAAATATCCTTAACAGAAACAACATGTTTAGTGAAACTAACAGTACAATCATTATCTTCACAAAAACGCTGAAGTGACAATAGATTAGATTGCAGTGTTGGAATATGTAAAACATTAGAAAGAGTAAGTGGTTTGGACAAGGTAGACAGACGAGAGTGCCCAACGTTAATAATAGGAACCTTAGAGCCATTTGCAACCAAGACATGAGATCGACCATTATAAGTAGATTTAGAAAATAAATTACCATCACTATTGGTCATGTGAGACGATGCACCCGAATCCGGGTAGCATACAGTCTCGTTTGATTTACCTATAAGACCAGTAGAAAAGACCTGGACAGACTGGGGAGCATAGCGGGAATGACAACTAAAAGCGGGATGATCAGTGTGGTAACAGATTTGACACACAATATTATTATACGACAAACCGACTAAGGGTAATACATGTGAACCAACTGATATAATACAACAAAATGGGAAAGCAACAGTAGACATCAAAGAAACGGGAGAAGAGCAAGATGCCATATCTAAACGGTCCGAAAACACACGTGTTCGGATGCTGGCTAAGAAGGATGATCATCCCAATGACCACCCTTGAATCTACTACGGCCTTCGGATGAGCGAGAGGCAATCCCAAAATCCTGGTATTGCGGAAGATCGATAGATCTGAGAAATTTCAATCGCTACTCGTAAAGAAGAAGTTTGGAGCGAACGTCATCGAATGAGGGAACAACCGGAGTGTTCATAATCACCGTAATTAGTGATTCAAATTCAATACCAAGACCCATCAAAGTATACTCTATCAAATCCGCGTTGGAAACAGAAGAATTGATTGCAGTCAATGAATCCACAAGCATTTTGATATCACGGAGATATTTCTCCATAGAAACAGAAGAAACCTTACGAAGTGATGTCAACTTGTGCTTCAATTCCATTGACCTTGCCATGCATGTTGATATGAATCGTTGATGGAGATGATCCCAAATCTCACGAGTAAGTTGAAGATGCAAGACCTCCAAAAAAATATCTCGTGAAAGAGTGACAAAAATCCAAGATTTGACCATATGACCAAGCCGCTGCCACTGAAAATATTCTGGATTGAGAACCGTTGTAGGAGATGTCAGAAAAAGATGCATGCGAGGAAAAACAATGGATCCATCCACAAAACCGATGAAACCATACGATAAGAGGAATGATTTCATTTGTGTACGCCATATAAGATAATCCTCGACGACAGAAAGAGTCGTCGTGACTATCGATTTAACCTCCGGTGGAGGAAAACTCATATTCAAGACGCGGAGGAGGCGTTTTGATTGGCGTTGACCGGATCTGTTGACCGAATCTGTTGATTGAAGAATATTGACATATTGACCTGACCGGTTGTTGACCTGACTAGTAGTTGTTGACCTGATTGGTAGTTGTTGACTTGAACGATAGTTGTTGACTTTTAAAAAAGGAAATCTCGAAGGATTTTCCTTGGTCAACCGAATAGCCCGCAAACCCGGAGGACCGATAGTTGTTGACCAGATTCACAAAACCCAAAAATCACGTCGTGGCGGCAGCGACGATGGTGACGGCGACGGAGGAAGCTATGGAGGCTGAAGGTGGTTGTCGCTTAGCTGTGGTGGTCGTCGCGAAGTTGTCCGAAGATCCGAGACGGGAGAGGTAAATCCGAGGGAGGGAGAGCTTCGGCGTTGGCTTTTTTTGTTAGAGAAAGTGTTTGAGAGGGAGAGAGACGTTCAACCTTGCTCTGATACTATATGCAAAGAAGACTTGATATCCTTAGATACCATTCTAACATATATATATATATATTCAATACAGAATACAAAATACATAATACATAATACACAATACAGAATATCCTATTAGGACATTCATAGAGAACTCTCACAAGAACTTGTATTATTTCAATTTCACTTGTGATACAAACACTAAAGAAGATACCACTATTTATAGGACATCTAGATACATTTTAGACACACCCATACATGAACCTAGCAAGACATAAACTTAATTAATGATCCAAATATATGAATAGTAAAATACATCCCCCTTGGTAAATACATCGACAAATGCAATGCATACATGAACTCAAAAATGCATCAAGGGACAATACATGAATTTACCTTAACTCCAACAGTGCTCGCACATTTTGGTCATTGTCATGGTAGAACTAACAATGTATAAGCAAGTTGCCGATACGAGCTAATGAAGAAAAGGCTGACAGACTTTGGTGACTACGGGTTCACTAGTAGTATTACTTAAAAAAATTCGAATTTCGGGGATAAGCGTGCGCAGTCCAGATCCTAGGCTTCTTCAGTATGGAAATCAGTCCTTTTAACTTAGAGATTTGCTCGATCGTGCTGATGCGCATATGGTGTATATGGGGCTTATTCCCGTCAAGAAGGCTGTTCCAAGGGGAAACTTCATCTGGTCTGTTATATGATGATCCATGTGAGTTTTGCAGACGAGAAGTTGAAACTCGAGGCAGTTGTTCACTGAGTGTTCTTATTCAAACCGAGTTTTGAGTGAGGAGTGAGCCGCTTTAGAGTTGAGATTAAGAGTCCAGATATGGGAGGAATGACTCGTTTGGATGAAAAAGCTGGCAGCTGGGAAGTCTGAGATCACTTAACGAAGGCAGAGCAAGATGTTCAGGAAGGTTGACGAACCGTGGTGCTCGTCTTAAAGATCAAGACCATGACAGGTTTGAAAGATAGAGCTAGGTAGGAGTTAGCTTTGTCCCTGAAAAATTTCTGATACTACTCTATATGAAATTTTTATGGGACTGTTGGCGCTTAATAAAATTTACAGGTTGCGGAAAACCATAAGATAATCCTAACGCTAGCATAACATACTTAAGGTCAAGGCAGATTAGAGTACAAGTTAAGAACCATGTGAACATTTCTACGAGAATAGACTTTGCTTATTGCACTTGAATTCCTTGGAAGTTGAAACAATAGCTCAATGAAAATATCTAAACAGCGATTGTGTAACAAAACCATATCCTACACAACTGCACTCAATAAACTCCATGATTGATAACATCAGATCTTTCACAGAAAATCCTGACTATGTTTCTCTACATTTACATTTCAGGCACGAATTGCAGAATTCATGAATTATTGAGAAGAAAACCTCGTATTGCCAAAAGCTTGCACTGTCAAAAGGGCGCCATGACTCTGGCGCATGCAAGTATAATACCCACGGCTATGAGTAATCATCATGGACCATAAGACGCAGCTCTCCGGTGCGCCCTCCTGGTCCACGTCGAATGTCTCAGAACTTCTGCATACTTCAACAGCTCGGTGTTTTCGATACTACCTGAATCGTTGCTGACATGAACACCATTCATATCTCTCGTGTCTTCCTCGTATAAACTTGGTAACATGCCGAGATCTATCGATGACCTGCCTGAGCTCATAAAATATCTCAAATTCCTAGGACGCTTGACATCACCCAACCTTTCTTCATTTCCCACAAAGTCATCTACTGAACGTACTTTTGTCATCGTTGAAGCCCGCCTCTGATGGTGGTGATGCTGGTGGCCATTATGGCCGGGATGGTGGACATGTTTTCCTAGTATGAGTCTCCTGAGTTTGCCAAAGAATTTGGCTTTGCTCGACGTACAAGTCTTGCTACTAGAAGAGACATCAGTAATCGAGGCCTCAGGTGAATCAGTGAGATCGGATTGTGAAGATGACCACCGATCATAGTCAAGGTCCACAGTGTTGGCCTCTCCTTGTGTGTTGGCATATTCAAGAATAAGCTGCTTTGCTTTTTCCTCGGACCTGGGGCTCAAGGTTTTGCTCAAATCTCGCGCGATGGTCTTTCCCGGACGTGGTTGGTAGTTCCTCAGCTCATGCCTTAAACAAGCGTTGATCCAACGAAGGTAGACTAGTTCTTCAACATCGTCACATCTATCTGTTTTAAGTCTCTCGATTTCGTTAGTCAGGTTTTCATTTTCTTGCCTCAGATGCATCACCTCCCTCCTTAATTCTGCAGCCTGCATCATCAGCATGAATAACGCAGATCACATTATGAACAACATATCAAGGCAAGAAAAGTAGATTGTATATGACTTCCCATAGAACTATCGCTTTGTTAGAATCGTGAGCTGCAACGTCCCGCAATGCTGTTTATGAAATGGGAGGAAATGACAGGACCATACCTCATCTGGGTCTTCCAATATGGATGTTGCAAGGAGTTGGTTGGATTCCAACCTTCGCGCCAACTCAGAGTTCTCCAACTGCAAATCGAGATTCTTCTTCCTTTCTTTCATGGATTCTGCCTCCAACTCTTCAAGTCTCTGAAGCTTTGAGTGGATTTCGGCATCACTGATGAGATCATTTTCTCGTAGCTTACCAACTCTTTGCTTCAGTCTTAGGATCTGCTCCTTGGTTTCCGCAGTTTCATTCTTGAGTTTCTTCCTCAGCAGCTTGATCTTCCCCTTTGCTTCCTCGAGCTCTGCGACTACTTCTGCATAATCAGCGACCTGCGCCTCCATACTTTTGTTCTCAGCCTGCAATGATTCGATCCTCAGGGAGAGTAGCTTGGCCTCCACGCTCTTGGTCTTCAACCGGTTCCGGAGCTCCGCCATGACCTTTTCTTGCTCTTTAAGGTCATGATACTTGAGCAACTGGACCTCGAGGTGCCTCTCTCTTTCTCTAAGGAGTCCCACCATGTTTTTCAAGCTCCGAATTTCATCTTCATACTCATCCATGTCGATGCTCACCTTGGGCACTCCTGCTACAATGCACTTTGGTGTTTCCATATCTTCTCCGGAGGACATCATGAGACCGGCATCAGGCTTCTCGAGTTCATTTATGAGGTCATTGAACTCAGGCAAGAGTAACCCATCTTCACCTATGTAATGCCCAGCGCCCAGCAAGCGAGGAGAGTTATTTTCGAGATTGACTTGCACTCGTGGTGGTTCCTGTTTATTTGAAAAGAATTCATTACAAGCTTTATCCACTACACTGTGACAATTTGAACAACTACAAAAAGCGGAAGCTCCGTTTTTTCATAATCTTGTTAACTTGAGTAAGCATTCTACAGCATACACAATCATATTTGGAACACTCTGCAGTACAAACTCATCAGTTTCATAATTAGTTGAGTGAGAGACAGCTACCTAAAGCAACCAAGTAACCTGAAAAATAACCATTAATCAGTGTCCCAAAGCTCACAATTAAAGAATTGGCCGAGCTACGTTGTAACTTCCCTGCAAGGTTTAACTGAATCACACTCATCATTGATCAGTTAACCGATTATCAGGTTGTCAATTCATTAAATTCAGTCAACATAATCACTGATCGGAATCGATCATCAATCGCCTGCTCAATGTATTTTGAGCATGACACGTTCCGCTTCATAAAACCTCGCTTGCTTCCGTACCCACGATACCGTCATCAACAACGATCACCACACAGTCTAGGCTTGATGAATCAACAATGCGATGTACAACTCATCATAATCGAATAAAATCTTACGTATGAAGCCGTTGATGTAGAAGGCATCACTTGACAAGTGGCCATGTTTAGTGTAACATCTGAACCATCCATGTTGTGAGAATCAACCTGATTGTCACAATCTGATCACCAATACCAAGAATCATCACTCACATAACAAACATTAAAAACATTGACTTAACCAAAAATCTAAAATAATCAATAACAATGAAATCTCAAAACTATAAACAGAACAAATATTTAAAAATTTTGACCATAAAGCACAAACCTGTAGGAGGAGGAGGAAGAAGCTGCTTGATACGTTTGGTTTTGATTCGAGAATACAGGAACACCGCGAAAGAGAGGGCTAAAGCGAGACCAAATTTCAGCACCACGGGGTCTATCCCTTTCCTCTCTTTTATCATAACTAGTAGTAAATGATCTCTTAACACCACGGGAATTCCGCGCTCATGAACAGTTCACAAATATATGCTACTCTGTTTTTTGAATAGTCTATATGGACACCAACTCTAACATATTCTTGTTCTCCCGCGAATCATCTCCTTCCTTTGTCTTCAGTGATTGTCAGCGACAACAACCTAGTTAATCCCTTGATGGACAGGTCTGTGAGTGCGAGATGTACTAAATCTTCGATGATCTTCAAGACCTAGAAAGCAAGGATGAACAAATTCAGTTAGACCAACGAAGGAAACATAGGTTTGATTTTGAGAAACAAAGAAAAACAGAATCGGACCTTTTCGTTTCGAACTGTCTGGAGAAAACAAGAGAGCGCAGAAAAAAAAAAAACGATCAAAAAAGAAGATAACCTTAGAGTGATTTCTGTTGTTGTCTAACCTGAAACCCAGATGGGATTTGGCAACGCCGATCAAACCCAGAAAGCAGAAAAACAATTTTGTGTTACAGAAAACAGAATCATCCGTTTTCCGATTTGTAATGAAACATGAAACTGGAGAAGATGATCGGTGACAGGAACAAAATTTTGAGACATGACGAGAAATAATTTGCGGATGAAGAAACGAATAAGTACAATTGAGATGCGAAGGGTGTTGAAATTGGTATTTGGTGTTGCTTGTTGTCGCCATCATAGTTGGCTTTTTGAAAACAACAGCAAATTGTTTAAACGGTTTCGTTTTCGAACCGGAATCAACGTGTTTTTTCTTGGGGTTGATTGGTTTTGTGAATGTGAAAATTTGGGAAATAGCCAATCAAGAAGCGGGTAGGTTTTTGGCCGGCGTTGTTGGAGGATGTTTGAGAGCGATGTCCTAAGAAATGTGTCACACAGTATAAGCTATTATCGCAAGTAAACTAACACGATGTAAATTACAGTAGTAGTATTTGAATTATTTCGTAAGAAATCATTCGATTGTCTGTGTGTAAATATTTTGATATCGAGGTTGAGACAGAGGTGACGGAGCAGGGGCGGCCAGTGGAGCTCGGGAGAGGCACAGGGACGACCACTGGAGCTCAGTAGAGACACATTCTTCTCAGAACTAGAGTCATCTATATATAGGTAGGATTTTCCATTTTTAACATTGTGCAATGTGAGTTAAATAGACATTTAATTGCAACCTTTTGTGATAAATGGAGATTTTTTTAAAAAAAAAATTTCAGAGTAACTCATGGTCAACTAATAACAACTAGATGCAAAAAACCACTCTAAGTACTGGGTCAATTGACTTCTGAATAACAAGTCATTTAGGAGGTAAAAGGGATTCGTGCTTGTAAACCGCTTTTTATACAAGACTGCATGTAAACTTCAAATAAATGTTCGCATATAAACCAATTTCTATGATAGCTATATATGGTAGCGGCTATTAGTTTTCTACTGCGAAATATCTGATACATGTTCAACTACACCCTGGGCCGCCATAGAACATCATGTAATCAGTTGCATTAGCCGATACCTGCATAGTCCAGCACGAATTTACAGTCGTCAGCTGATACACTGGGGACGGTTGAGTCACTTGGTAACCTGTGGCGTTCTTGTATCTGAATCCGCGGACATAACTTGCATTACGATAACCTTCCCTAGGAAAATGTCCGCTACCCATCTGTGTGTTTGTGTGTTGTCCGCCGCTTCCTGAATTTTCGTAAATCTCTCCACCCCATTGGACATTGTCAGCACCGTTGGCCAAGGCTGTGAAGATGCATGGTGGCCAGTATCCTACCGTTTGGCTGTTAACATACAGCCACCAATTTCCAGAACTATTGTCCTGCACAATCATTATAATCATGACAAGTTATAATCCTACGATATATGTTTCTATCATATGAAGATAATTTAAGTATTATGGTGATCCAATCATGTAGTACCTTATCGATGAGGATTTCGACTTCAACTTGTTTGCCGTTGTAGGTCGAAACATTCAAGGGTGCCCCAATAGTCATTTGCTTGTTGCTTTGCACAAAACCAGCGCAATAGAGATCGTAGCACCCTGTTTGGTTGTAGGTATCTCTCTGATACAAAGACAAACAACAAAACACTTAAAACCAAAAATATAAACAGTTAAAATGAAATTAACCGCAAAATGATCAGCTTGAGATTCCGAAAGACCAAACATCGAAAGCTTACCGTCCAATATATGAAAAAATGAGTCTGGTTATCACCAGTTCTGGCGGGATATTTCTGCGATAAAGAATGACAGGAATTTGCATCAAGTCTCCATCGTATCCTGAACATGCGTTTGATTAACCATCATGCAGACTGTATGATGATTGGAGGACATCACTTACTTGCCAACCTGCTTCCATTGTGTTCACATTCGATCCACTGCCTGCTACGACCCATATTTGAGTGAGGCTGAAGTCTGATGATGTATTCAGCGACGGATTCCACACGTCAAAAATGCCATGTCCTCCTTTTATTGTCCCAGCCGTAGGCGCAGAATATTGCATCACAGCATACTGTTACACCATGTGAAAAATGTCAAATACGTAAACGCTAAAACTATGAAATAAGCAATTCATGCATAGTAACCTTTTCTGTAATGATATCATGCAAACAAAACCTTAAAAACCGAATGCGTTACCTGATGTGTTGGTCCGGATTTAGATGCTGCCAAGCTAACATTGAGCATCCTTTTTGTGATAGGAATACCAGTTTCAACTCGTCTTCTGATAGGAATTGCACCATCAGGACATTGGCCATTTTTTCTCCAGGATTCGAGGAATAGAGGCGCCAGAGAATCACTTGGTTGAATTCCTTTGGGGTAAGTGCTAGGTTCCATCTACAAAATATAACCAGGGGTAGTTCACATACAGTTGCACGCAAGCTGTTATATTGCATAAGGAGTCCAACACCATCTGTTTTTCTTGGCATAAACATATAAGCATAATTAATCAAACCTGTATCTTGTGATTCTTCAGAAGAGGATGATCAAAAGCTGGTTGCTTGAGTATATCAATGCAATCCACAACTTCACCATAGTCGCCCTACATGTATAAATATGCGTCAGTTTAAGGTTTGTAATTAAGAACATTTCTAAAATTAAGGCAACTCTGGTTTTGAAAATGCATGGACTGTATCACATCATGGCCTGAAAGATACATCAGAGAGTCTACGAATTCGTAAATAACTGCTTCGAGTATAAGTTGTGCGTACCACAATGGTTTTTATAGTTCCTTTCGGCTGCTTGAAAAAATGTTCGCCTTTGAGCACTGGCACAGACCTTCCATCAGCAGTTGGAGAGTGGAACACGAGAAATGCAGTGAACGTTAAGGCATATACGAGGCACATAGGATTCATGATGTTCACTATGTTCGAAATATGACTTGAAGAGTTTGAGCTTTGGTTTGATTTGTTATCGATTGATCAACTCTAGTTAGTTACTCGAGTTATGAGTTTTAGGATGTTCGGAACTCACAGTATTTATAGATACTCGTCCAAGATACAGTAATCGCTACACCGAAGGCCCACTATAGATTGTTGGAGTTAGGCATAGTCAGTTATTAATTAGTTGCCTATGTGACCTGACTTACAAGTAATTTAGATGACCTCTTAACACATGGACCAACTTGGGCAAATTTGCCTTTGTGATCTTTGAATATATTCTAGAGGCCAAGCTGGTTCAACGGATTACCTCTGATTATGAAAGTGACTACTATAAACCGATGACTCCGAGCTCAAACAATGAATCATTAGAGAAATATGGGAATCAGTATCCAGCTAGCACACAAGAATTTTGTAGGAAAGGTGAAGTAATTGAAAATGCTATTATTCATGGCTAAAGATATACCGTAGCATAACAGACCTATTCTAAGTCATAACGTGCTTGGAACAACTGGGTTGTGACAAAAATCTGGAGCAGCAATTCGATTTGGTCCACTGACATGTAAGCTAAATCGCAAATTGCCCGAGTTACATAATATGTTAAATGCAGTATTAGTTTAGGTTATGCGCTGGATTTACGAATCATTCACTGACTATTCCGATGCATATGTAAATCTTATGAATATTCTCATGATCAGTAGTATGCTGCATTAGTATCGACTTATGTGATCGATGTGTTAGTAGGCTGACCGGCTGTTTCCTGGCTGGCGAATACTACTAGGTTTTCCTGAACTAGTATTTACATTATCGCATTAGGATTGGTTGATGTATTTTAAGTACTAGGTAGTAGCAACTAAGAATATAGTATCGTAGTATTTACTATTGCACAATAAATGAATATATATAGGGGTTTTGCTCACACCCCTCGGTGGCCAAAGCACCAGAGGTACCGAGCTGCTATTGGGTCCATTTTATCTAGATATCCTAAGATACCTTTTAAGAAATAAATGAATAGATATGAATGAGGATAACGACCATTATAGCGTTAATAACAACAGCAATCGAAGTCTTTATCTCATTATATGAGACCGATCTTAAGAATATTATATAATTTTATTCTACTCTGTTTCGAATATAATAATCTTGAATGAAATCATTATACGCCTCGCCATACATGAGCGTGCATTAATAAGTTTTTGGGCCAAGAAAAGCTTAACCAAGTAGTATTTCATTTCAGAATAGCAAAAGTTCTTGACATACATAGATTCGGTCAACTTGGTCTATCAATTGCACCTATTTTTGGTCAAATTTTGCACCTTTTCTTTTTTGAAATTAAAATAATGAAATAAAATTTGCAACTTTTGAAATGCTGCACCTTTTTGATATTATGGACAGTGTTGGTAGCATCTAAGAAATGTATATATTATCTCTAGCTTCCTACTAATTGTGCGTTTACCGAGTCAATTATCTTGGAAGACACAACTTAAAGGACGATTATCTTCTACCTTATGAGCATAATAACTTCGTGCGTGCGTCATGCCGAGCTTAGACTTGGACTTCATAAATGATATTATTCCTTGATACTTGATGCGTTCATAACAACCTTTCGGGTGCGTTTGTTTTGGAATTAAATAGAGAAGATAGGACTTAAACGGACTATTAGTCCCTCTAAGTTCTTTATCCCATATTTGTTTGGATTTTATGATATGATTAGAGATAGGATAAAATCTCCCTAATTAAATTAATCTTCATATAGGGGACTAATTAGTGGAGGAGGGGATGCCACAATTAATCCCCGGACTAATTGGATACAAGTTGAATGAGAATTGGATACAAGTTCGAAGATACTGATGTTGCTGAACATATGCTTTTTGTAAGTCCTTCGACTTCCGCTATAGTAGCAACTAGGCAAGAGACTAAAAACATGATCTACTTCTCTAGACTCCATAGCAAAGGGATTCTTCTTCTTCTTTTTTTAAACGAAATTACGAAGGATTTCTCTTGGTCAATCAAATAGCCTGCAAACCCGAATGATCCTTTAAGATAACTTTTGCTGATGGGGTCACCATCACAAAGTAGCTCGGCAATGATTCTTTATTTTTCCTTCACCACAAAAATTTCCACTCCTTGGAACCTTGGAAAACCATTAATTAGTAAGATATGTGTTGTTAGCGTGATGCCACATATTATATTAATTGCATTAAAATTTAGTGCATAATCATGTCAAATGTTACACATTAAAGTATATTTTCACCAAAACTAAAGATTAGGCAAGGGTTTCTGCACTTCTGCTATATCTGCGGATTTCTAACTTGGTTGCAATTAGCTTGATATGTACATTTTCTGTCTTCCCCCTTCAAAATAACGAATCTGAACTGGTGTGTTGCAGGCTTGTGAACCTGAGGTAATACTATGCCATCAGAATTTTCCATAGCCCACGAGTGAGCCAAGGAGTTTGGGTATCGGTGGGTGACAACTGATTCTGCACACAATGCCCTGCTGAGAGTTAGTCTCACGAACTGTAGTACTGAACTATCAATTAAGATGTTCTAATTGATTTGTTGAGGATTTTTATTTATTTATTGTTGATGTGACTGTTCCATGCAGGCGACGATATGGTCGTCGGAGTGTACGATTGCCAATCGTAAGTATGATCCGGTAGTTGTGTGAGAAGGAGAAAGTTGACTCAAAGCGAGGATTGGTCTATAGAAGTCTGGATCTACTGGGTTTAATACAGGTCGCGTTACTAAATTGCTTCCAATTCCAATTCAGTCTCATATGTTCGTGGCTTAGGTAACGCATGCTCTTCTCCTAATGTCCGTTCCAAATTCTGCGACACAAAGTCAACGCCAGTTACAAAGGAAAAGAAAATTCTGCCACAGAAAGTTAACGTCCGTCAATATGAAAAATTATACATTTATTTCTAAAATGTTTTTAAAAGTGAATGCATCCGTTGCAAATTGACTTTTTAGGAAAACTATTTACCCCAAATATTTTGTAAGTGTTTTGGAAGATGGTATTCGGGCGACGGATGCCGTCGCAAAAGAGCTTTTATTGCGACGGATTTGTCACAGATTTAGGAAAACATAATATTTATTTTAATTTTATGATATTATGTTTAATTTTATTAATACAAAATATATCGAAGTGTGTGATAAAATTTTAATTTCATTAACATTGTATGTTTCAGGTGAATACATTATATATTATGAACTAATTTAATTGTCCGTCGTAATTTTCATAATGTTCATGTCGGACCGTCCCAAAATAAGGTTTGCTTTATGTAAAAAGATCAATCTTTTTATATATTAAACATGCAATAATCATGTTATAAGTTTAAGTATGAAATTATGACATCAAGTTAAGATAATTAGAAGCTAGATTTTTTTTTATGCATTTTAATACGGCACTTGGAATTATTAAAGTTGTATGCTATACATATTATGTTGTGTATATTATGTTATGATTAAAATATGATGTCACACTATAAAAAAAACTATAATCAATTTTTTTTTTGTGATAGTATAATTAGATTTTCGCGTTTAAGAGTGTATAATATTTATGATTCACGTTTATATTTTTGATTATTTAAATTTTTTTTAAGTGTAAAACACATTTTCTACTATGGATAAATAGGTGATTCTACGACGGAATACGTTACATAGTTAAGTTCATTATATTTTATAATATTATGATTTTGAAAAACATTTGCAGCAATGAACTCGGTCGCAGAATCACCTACTTCTGCAACGGAATCCGTCGTAAAATTAGGTTAATTAATTTAAATCACTTTGCGACGGATTTCGTTCTAAAATTAAATATAATAAGTCGCCTCCCTACCTTCCTTTCCTTTTCGCTTCCTTCTTTCCTCTCCTCTCCTCGCTATCCGCGTCTCGAATTGAAGCCGTAGCGTCACGAGCCACACCTCCGTCGCGCACAGCTGCCGCCCTCCATCCACCGGCCGCCGCTGTCGCCATCCATCAGCCGCCAATCGACCCACCGCCATCCGTATATTGGATATTGAAATTTATGTTTGATGTTATACAATTTGGAATATGATTGGCGGGCGTGGTTTGATGATATGGAATGCGATGGTGGTTTATAATTTTGGTTAGAATTGGGGTTTGTGATTGTGATTGGGTTTGGAATTTGATGTTATGGAATAGGATTGTGGTTCAGATTGTAGTTGGGATTGGGGGGTTTGATGTCATGAAACTTTGTTGGTCGATCGTGGTTGGAATCGTGATTTCATGTTATGGTTTGAGATTATGGTTATGATTGGGGTTAGATGTTATGAGACATTTCAAGGAATTATAGAAGTTATGTTTGTCATTTAATTTCTTGCATATCCAATTAGGTGCAATATGAAGAGGATATTTATAATTAGGTGCTATACATGATAATCGAATTATTCTAACACTTTTTGCAATATAAGTTCTCTTCTTGATGCCCAAACAATTTAAGTGCCAATATGACCTATGTGGACGAAATGATCATTGATTTTCCCTTTTAAAAATTGAATCAAAATGATCCAACTATTATAAATTTACATCTAAGTTAGAAGTTATCTTATAAAAAATTATCCAAGTGTTATAAATCAATTTGATTCTTGAAATTGGTTTTTATACATAAATTATATCGATATGGAGTTGTATCGATATTGGATGTATGAACGATTGGATGGATCGTACTTGAATCCCTGATTCATTGAAGAGATCGAAGAGTTTGTATAAAATGCTCTTCAACACGACGAGGATCGTTTCTCGGAACGATGATTCATGCCTTCCGATGCAACATCATCCTAGTCTTGCGGGACATTGATTGGTTGTATTTGACTTTATGTATTTCTGTTTTTATTCATAGGTGGATTCTGATTGGGAAAGTTGAAATATATGTGATGTAATAAACAACTTCACGATTTCGATTGTTTTTATTAATTTTTCATTTATTTTTTTTTTAAAGATAATTAGCGACGAAATTCCGTCGCCAAGACTTTTTATTTTTTTTAAAAAAAACCAACAACTGCGACGGATTCCATAACAAAAAAAAATTCTATGATGGAACCGTGGTAAAAAAATTAAAATTAAAATTATAAGTGGTTGATTTTAAAATTTAGTTTTTTTTTATAATAAAAATTCGTCGTAAATTTATAAATAATTTATTAATTTTGGAAATTATTTTTTGCTACAAAAAAAATCAATCCATTGCAAATATGGATATCTTACGATGGATCCGTACCAAAATAACTATTTTACAACGAGTGTTTTTGCGACCGAAAAAATATATTTTGTTACGGATTTCGTCCGAATAGTTTCTGGACAATTTGTTGTAGTGTTATAGGCCTGTACCCATCCCAAAAACACAAAAGATATACGTCCTAATATACCAAAGAGGCGCAACCCAAACCCATTGGATGCATCTTTTGATGCAGTCACCTTATTCGGACTTTAGACGCAACGAGGATGAAAGTTTCGGCTTAACGTGTACGAAGACTCAGCCACAAATTTGACCCAGCCCCGAGCAGCAGCTAAAGGAAACCCAGACTTGTATGGGCCAAGGTAGATCAGGCCTAATGCATGGCTTCTCAAGCCCAGCACGCGGGAACGATCAGAAACTTTAGTTATAGTTTTCCTGACTAATGACACAGACTAGCTAATTTAAAAATAATAAGTCCGTGACATTAATCGTGCGTCAAACTGAAATCACGTAACATCTAAAAACCCTTATATAACTCTCACATGCGACTCTTCTAGGAACCCCGTAATTGTCAAGCTCAACAAAAGATAAGTCCAGATACTATTGTAGGATGCTCTTTATATCAGATTTCCTGAGTAAGTGACTGATCGCTTAACTTTTTTTCTCACCCCAGAAATTTGTGCTTGCTCGTTCCTCCTAAACTCAACAGGGTAACAGCATAACTCCTGATGCAGCTATGCAACTGTAGCATATAAGCGTCGAACTGCAGTACACGAGAAGAAACCTTCAATACTTTGCCTACAGACGCGGTAATCTTAACGTGCCCTAATACATAACGTTTGTTGCAGTTCCTCGTATGATCCACTACTTTCATCTCTATCTCCAGTGTTTCAGCAGCATTGACAAGCATGACTTTTAGTGTTGATCATGCTCAGAGACCTTTCTCTTCCTTCTTTTCTTTTTTCCCTTTTTTTTGGTTCATTCCCACTTCACCTAAATCACTTTGCTCTTGATCAGATTTTTCCCTCCAACTACTCCTCATATTTTATCAGCTCCACTCAAAAACAGATATATAAATCCTGAATGCTGATAATCTCTTCCTGTAACAACTCTATCAAACTCGAACTTGGTAGCCATTTTCCCTCTCAAAATGGCAAGATCTTCAATGAACCCCATCACACTCATTTTACTACTAACCTTCACCATCGGCGCTGTCAGCCCCGCCCGAGTCCTCGATGAACTTGACCCATCATCCCCCATCGCTGCCCCATTGGGTTCTCCGGAAGACGTTGCTGCTGTTCCATCGCCACTAGAAACCCCACCAAGCACCTTCCCTAGTGGCCAGCTCCCAGCTTCATTGGCACCAGCTGAGCAGCCAGTTCCTGAGAACATTAGCCCTCATCCTCAGCCTATTGTCACAGTCTCACCGCCAGCTCCGCTGACAACAACTACATCGCCAGCGAACACTCCCAATGCCCCTCTTGTCACAACTGGGCAGACTGGTTCACCATCATCCCCAGTGATTTCGTTCTTTATGCATGATATATTGGGCGGTACACATGCATCAGGCAGAGTTGTCACCGGCATTGTGGCCACCTCTGCGGCCAGC
>LIEC01006436.1:0-63803 GCA_001925005.1 Drosera capensis
ATTCATCATGATGTTGGCGGCCCTTGTATTATGTGGCGTGCTTTTCCTTTGCTACTCCTGTTATCTGCCCAACTCCCAGTCGATATCACTCTATGCTATTGTTATATCGTGTAAATCATCATGTCGTCTTTCACCATATGAGTACCCCCATCGCCCCTTGTGCGAACTCATTTTATAGTCTCCACTCTTCTGGCGATGAGAGCAAGTTTTGTCACGATAAAATCTCCACGTTATGTCAAGACAATTATCAAGATATATTACTGGTTAAAATCAGTGACATCGATAGATCCCGTCTATCCATCAATATGTAACGCAGGGATTAAATGTTTTTCGCAATAGATACGTGACCAATAATAGTATAGGATGCTTATGTAGCCATTCCCTTTTCTCACTAGTAGTTGTCAATTGATCCATCAAACCCGTTTTTCTCATCAAATTCTCAATCAATCTCACTCCATCATCAACCATGTAACACATAACCAATCTCTTCATCATATCCATGGCATCAACACAACGCAGAAAAGCTCTGCTCTCAGCCATGGCAGCAAAACTAACCCTAAACATCCCAACTCAAAACGACCCATCATCATCATCATCCCCTTCACAGTCCCTTGAATTTGATTTCTCTGATGCCTTTGGTCCAAATCCAAGCCCTTCACCTTTACTCCCTGACATCCCAGTTATTCACAACAGGTCTCACTCCTTTCTTGGCCCTTCTCATAGGTACATCAATCTTAGAGTCTTTCTCTTCTTCTTTGCCTTTTAAGCATGGATTGGGAGATACCCAGTTGTCTGATGATTATGATAATGGTGTCTGTGATGATAATCATGGTGATGATGGTGAGGAGGGGGAGAAGGGTAAAATGGGTCCTGAGGATTTTGAGATATTGAGATTGGTGGGGAAAGGGGCATTTGGGAAGGTGTTTTTGGTGAGGAAGAAGGAAAGGGGGTTTGGTGAGGGTGATGGGGTTTATGCAATGAAGGTGATGAAGAAGCATAGTATTATTAAGAAGAATCATGTTGAGTACATGAAAAGGGAGAGGGATATACTTACCAAGGTTGTTCATCCATTCATTGTTCAGCTTAGGTACTCGTTTCAGGTAATGCTTTATTGTTCTTATTCAGTTTCTCGTTTAAAGTAGATAGTCAGATGGGGTATTGATACTGATACTTCTTGTGTTGGTCCGTTACTAGCAGTCATGGTTGTGAAGTGATAAATTGATCAATTGCGAAATCGACTTGCAAGTTCAATGGGGAAGTGTCTTGGTTGGTTTGATGAACTTGAATTAGTGATAACCGCTATGTTTGTATACCTTTGTGGTTTTACCCCATGATGAGAGTCACTCTATGAATTTCTAGAAGTTGAAGCTTAGGCATTGTATGAAACTATGCGACTCTTTTGAAATTCTTACAAGAAAATGAATGGACGTGAATAGGAAACTATTGTATGTGAGGTGTGGAAAAATTGTTCTACTACTTCTAAACCATTAAAAAAAAGAAAAAAAAAAGTTTAACCTATATTTTGCTTTAGCGTCTAGGTGTAATTGTCAATGATGTGACTTATGAGCGCTGGATTATCTTTGAGTTGATCTGTAACTGCTGGAAGGAGGAGTATAGCGCAGCTGATCCTGTCGTGTGAAAATAATTTTCATCTGAATATTTGGAGTGTTAATGTATGGTTTGATTGTCTAGTGAGACTCTGCTGCTTTCCATCTCGATTTGTGCTTCCAACAGCTTCCATCTAATTACTTTTGGACATCGTATAAATTTGTGTCGAGGCCCCTTGCGTTTGTCCGTACCTTGTCTTTAACTTTACATTTGACATCAATTACCACTTTTTATCTTTTGTTTCTTCTGTGTATCATACCTGAGAAGTTCTTCAATCCTTGTTTGGGAATCAATTTGCAGACGAAGTCCAAGCTTTACGTTATCTTGGATTTTGTTAATTGGGGACATCTGTTTTTTCATCTCTATGGACAAGGACTCTTCAGGTACCTTGCATTGAAATAAAATGTTGGTATTCCTGATGGTATGCTTGCTTTGTTGGCTTTTGATTCTTGGGCGTGTTTCATGTAGCGAGGATCAGGCAAGGCGTTATACTGCTGAAATTGTTTCCACCCTATCTCACCTTCACAAGTCTGGCATTGTTCATCGTGATCTTAAACCTGAAAATATTCTTATGGATGCTGATGGACATGTAAATTAAAATAAAATCATGCATATCACTGGAGTTGATGGCACAAACCCAAGAGTAGAAATGTAAATGGTGCACCGAAAACCTGATTCTATTATTATGCTTTAAAAAAACCTTGTCCATGGGGTCATCATGAAAACTCTGAGGTTCAGAACAATTTATGTTATAAAATGGATGAGGGAAGTTGAAACCCTTGTACATTGGATAAACCCAAGTGTCCTGATTTCTATGATCTCAGATAGACACAATGAGAGGCAAATTCTTTAGGATCAAGTGAATATTCGCATTGATAACGCAGAGGAAAGAAAAAGCTTTGAAGCCATGAATTTACTGAACTTTATGTGCCGTTTAATATATCTTCATTTTCAAGCTAATTTCTCTTCTTTGTTCGGTACAGTGATTGGAGTGCATAAACGTTGCTCTATACGCTTACCTTACGGGGAAATGCCACAAATTATCCTGATTCAATGTCACTTGAATTTATTCTTGTCATGATAGTTGCAGATGTAGTGATGTACTATAGTTACTTCCGCTATTACAGCCTTTTCTTGTATCAACTGAATTTTAATGTTTTTCTCTTGGCTACTTCACTGCTTGCATACAGGTTGTGCTAACTGATTTTGGACTGGCAAAGGAGATAGATGAGTCAAGCCGGTCGAATTCCATGTGTGGAACGATGGAGTACATGGCTCCAGAAATCATACAATCGAAGGGACACAACAAAGATGCTGACTGGTGGAGTGTGGGGATCTTGTTAGACGAGATGTTGAGCGGGCAGGTATGACTGTGACCTAGGTTTGCATGAACTCCTCCCGTACTCAGTGTTATAAGGCCGAGATAGTTCTTCCTATTGAGTATTCATCTCTTTTATCCGTCCAGTGTAGTACCAAGATTATGCGCATTCTATGTAGATACACGACCCACGCCCTCATCTTAATCGTGCTGACTTTGTTCGTTGTTTGCTTTTAACAGCCAACTAGAATTTTCATTTCCTTTGCAGCCTCCATTTACACATGCCAACTGGCAGAAGCTTCAGCAAAAGATAATTAGTGAGAAAGTAAAGCTCTTCATTCCTCACCACCGAAGCACATTTCCTGCTCAAAGGAGTACGTATGTTTTTCGGCATAGTCCGCATCTGTAATTTGTTGCTTTTGACTGGATAAACCCTAGAAACATATATTCACCAAGGAACTCTACATTCCATATAAATCTGTGTTGCATAGCAACCAACGGACAAAGAAAATGAAGATCGTCACTCAATGGCGGCTGTATGAGTAGTGGCTTTGGACTGTATTCTCATGTAATCACTTTTTCTTGTATCTTCCTTCATCTGTAGCTACTCCAAAAGGATCCATGAAAGCGGCTAGGCAGCAGCCTTACTGGAGGAGATGAGATTAAAAGCCACAAATGGTTTCGCTCCATTAACTGGAAGAAATTGGAGGCGAAGGAGCTGCAACCGATATTCAAACCAAATGTTAACGGCAGGGACTGCACCGCCAACTTCGACCAGTGCTGGACAACAATGCCTGCAGATGACTCCCCAGCTCCTACGCCGACAGATGGTGGACATTTTCATGGATTCACTTATGCGGCGCCTAATCCTTGGCTTTTGTCAAAAGACAAAAGCTGAACAAGAACGAGTACGAGTTCAAGAACATGATTGTATCCCACAATGCAGAGTTCCTTAGCAGGGAGAACAGAACCTAAATACTTGAGACGAACAAACTCGTCGATAGAGGACAGGATGCTCCAAGGACGCAAATTATCTCTACGATTCCAAGGAAAGGTGGAAGCAAGTTCATCGAGCCACTGCCCAGGTGATCTGAAGGATACGGAACTATGTAAAGATCAAACGAAATCCAACATCGGGCACCTAATTGCACAGTACCACGACGAGTGCCAAAAGCATGACAAGCGCTCCAATAATTTGTCGATAATACTTGCAAAAGTATAACAGATCCATTCAAACAATGTTCGAAATGATAAGAACTGTCATGTCGCCCGATAATAGAGTACTGTGGAGTCGTGTATCATATGGCTGTTGAGCATTATAGTGATTAGCGTGAAGCTTCTTCCAAGGTCCAAGTCACAAGATTTCCATTTCCAGGCGATGAATGTAGTGTGTGTGCTTCATCTTTTCTTGATCATCTGGGTTTCGTATTCATATCATATCCTGGGAGGAAGAGCTGATTTAAAAGGACAAGATCTACAGTCTTAATCCGTCATAAATAATCAGGAGATTGTTTCCGTATGTTTGTGATAAATAAGTTTGTTGCTCCCTTGGTCCAGGGAAAAATTGCTAACGGTTTTCCAAATTGATTCGTTTCAAAAAAAATTATAAAACTATCAAATCAGGAAATTTTTTAATCAAAATACTTAAAATACCCCTATTTATATTTTAATATATCATATTATATCCTCCCATCATAAATTCATATCCTTATATTTCTCTTTCTCCCTCACATTGACAAAAAGATGATTAGATAAAATTCTCAATGTTTAGAGTCAAACATTACAATTTTTCCGGCACCGAAGGAGTATATAGAACAAGGGTGCAAATGAGGAGGGAAGATTGTCTGCTGCTGTTGTTGTGTCTGGTATTTTGTTATGTTTTTATATATTTAATTTTTTTAAAAAAATTAATATTCTATTAAATAAATATCAACTCTAAAAAAATACCAAAAAAAATTCAATCAATAAACTTAATCCATCAAAATAAATCTAAATCATTGAATCCAAAATCTAAGATCTTGTGCTTAAACTTGCATCAAAATTTAGATAAAATTTACAATAATATAAATAAACTAAGCCCATCAAAATTTGAATACAATCTAACCGTGTTTCTATATTTTATTACAATAATTTCTTCTATTAGAATAATGCGTGGTGCACACTGCTTTATTATGTATCCGCTTTTCCCTAAAAGGCAGTGCATGAAAGTAATTTTATGCATCATAAAATTCTTAATTAGTCTAGTAATTATTTAAATTACAAAAGCTCAGTGTTTTGAACTGGATTAGAAAATGAAACAGTACAATTTTAGTGCTCCTAGCCATAACTCGGTGGTGGAGGACAACGAGTAGTACACCATGAAACTTTACAGTCTGCACACAATTAACACCACATGCTAACATATAATATGACACATTACCTTGACTTCAGCTTGGTACGTTACATTTATAAAACAAGCATTATCTTATGCTACTAGCAGTATTATTCTTCCCCGACCAAAACTACTGCCTTTCACCTCCCCATTGTCTCCCCTTTTCTTCTTAAAGAAAAAAAGAAAAAACACCCAGTCACCATAAACAGATGGATTTGGTCCTCCTCGTCTTCAATCCCCTAGGCGATCCCAATGATCGAAGAAGCACGAGAATTCGACATGATGTGAAAACCCGAGTGTTCTTGTCTCGACGAACCATCTTGATCGGAAGACGAGGATAATGATAGATTGAGCGACAAGGATGGGTTGATTCCCGAGTTCATGTCTATATCTAAATCAGCCGGAGATGATGTTCTTGTAGGTTTTTGGGGAACCGGAGCGACTTGTGTAGGAAGGAAATGTTTATAGTCGACTGCTGGAGCGATGGACAATGGATACGAGGTGGTTTGCGTTGAGACGAGCGGGAGCGATTGTGAGGCTTCGTCCTGATTTGTTTGTTGATCGTTTGCTGGAACCGCCACAACCTGAATGCACAATGCAACTCAACGTCAACAATTTTTGCAATCGTACCATATTAAACCAAGTATCAATCCAGCCAGCAGAATGCAAATACTAATAATCATAATTCATGTCTTCAATCACAAGTTTGAATCACGATAGCTTTGATTGTTTTAACTAACAACCACATCATCAACCCAAGAGGTCGTTTGATGACAATATCATCGAATCACGATATCATAAACTCACAACATCCATGATATCGATGATATATCATAGCAGATGGGACGAAGGATACAGATCGTTTCAATCAAAATCGTCTCATCAATTCCATAACTCATAAAATCGGTTCCCTCGATATGATACTATTAATCATGATGGAGCAAGATATGACAAACGCATAATAATCTTGAATCGTCATACAAAATTTGTTCAATCGATAACGCAAACCAAATTCGATCAATAAAATTTGTTCAATCGATAACGCATACCAAATTCGATCAATGATGAAGGTTCCGAGAAATTACCGAATCGGTGGTGATATCGAAGAGGCTAGATCTTCGTCTCCGGCGACTGACATTGCTCCGGCGAATATAGTACTTCTGAGCGTGACTGGCGACCTGCGTCGGCGTCCTCGTCAACACGAAGTTCTTCGCTATCCCTCTCCAATCTCCTTTCCCTAGCTTCTTCAATCCGACCAGAAATCTCGTGTGCTCCTCCTCCGACCACGGAATCCCTAATCCAAATCACAAAATTCACAATCAATCAAACCACAAACAACAAACACGATCCAATCTCTTCTCAGATTAATCGATCCGAGTGATTTAGTCAATCAATCGAACCGATTTTCACCACAAAAATCACGATTATGATTATCGCATCTCAATTTCTTCGATTATATCACTCGATCGAATTATCGGACGAATACATCGAACAACGAACGAATCTATGAATTCTCACCACAAGAATCACCATCATGATCACATCTCATCTCGGATCCATAGATCAAAGCACTCGATCGCATCAATCAATTGAATCGAAGGATTTTCACCACACAAATCACGATCATTATCACATTTCGTCTCAGATTCAACCATCGCATCACTAGAATGATTCGGTGAATTTTCGCCACTAAAATCACGATCATGATTACATCTCATCTAAGATTCATCCATTGCATCATGCTTACGAATCGATGAATCGAACCGAAGAATTCATGCATACCTCGTTTCCGTTCGCGGTTATTGGATCGCTGAGGCACATCCTCATCGGCGGAGGCGTAACCGGATGCGGCGGCGACTGCGGGAACCGCTTCGCCGTCGTTGTGGTTGGACGAAGATGCATTCGGAGGCTCGTACTGCGATAGATTGTTCAACGACACGCTCTTCCTCATCGAGTCCACCACGACTCGCACGCCGAACAACATGAACTCTCCGCCTCCGCAGCCTCCACCGGTGATCGTCTCCTCGCCGCTAGTCGCCATCGTCTCCATCGCCGGAGAAAGAGTCCCTTGAATCGACGGTGGAGATTGATTCCGTACGAGGAGGATAATTGGATTTTGATTTTGAATTTTTGTCTGAATTGTGGATTTTTTTTTGGGTGAGAGGATATGGTGAGGTCGAGAGTATATATGAGGGGAGGATGAGGGAGTGGGGACTACTTTGGTCGTTATTCGAGCTGAAAGGGACACGTGGCGAGGATCTGACGGTGTGTTGGGGATTCGGGGAGATTTTGCGTCCTTTGGTGAGTTGCATGGGTCAATTGTCGTCGATTGGTGGGGAGAGATTTGTGTAATTTCAATTTTTAAATTTTAAATTCTTTTAACGAGTGTTTGTTGATAGGATGATGGATTACACTAATCCTTTAAAACTTTAAAAAAGATTTGTATGGTAAATATAAAATATTAATATGAACGAATTTCATATTATAAAAAGAATTGTTCTTTTCATCCCAAAATGATAGTAATATTTTGATCTGATATATATATATCAATATAAAATTTGATACGCATAAAACGACGATCAATTTTTTTTATATAATTTATATATTTTAATTTGTTGCGGAATGATTATACGTGATTTGATATGAAAAATAAGACTTATATTAATATATATCGAATAATATAAAATATATATATATTGAAATTATTATGGGACGGAAGGATTATTAAACGGTGATTCTTCTCAAAAATTTTATGTTATAAAATCAATCGTATTGTATTGATTTCAAATCATTCATAAATTCTTGATTTTGAAATCATTTGTAATATTATTGAAATATATAATGGACTCGAGTACAACTTAAATTTTTTAGACATCATAAAATATGATCATAGGTTTTATCGAAATTTTACCTTCGAAGATTCATCGAGATTTTGCTCATTACAAAATCAACTTAATGACAATTGACATATATATTCATTTGGTCGAATAACACGTATCATGCGTGTATAGATAATTAGATAGGGGAGTTATAACGGAAAATAAGGTAGGTTGATTTTATCATGAAATTATATACAAAAAGGAGGCAAGCCTCGAGCATCAATGAAATTGCTCCATCCTATAATACATACAACTATTTGAGGAATAACGTAAATTTATGGTTGTTAATAATTTTTCTCTATAAAAATTTATCAAATACATAAAACTCTAAATATAGTTTCGACAATATAATTAAAAAAAATTGTATTAGTATGGGACAAAGAGAACAATATTTAGTAGTTTGTGCACCCGTGCAATTATGTAAAAAACAAATATAGGTGGATTTGATCACTATCAGTTTGTGAAGGTGATGTAAACCAAGATCTTACCTAGAATTTGTTGGGTTTATAAAACTTTATTAAAAGATATATTATTTTATAAGATATATTACGATTTTTTTTAATTTCATACGATATTTATTTTACTCGAAAACAATTCTCGGTTAAAAATAAATCCAATAGATGATTTTGCTTTATTAAAATTAATAATTAAATCTTAAATGTCCGACAAAACTAATCCCTTGCACTTTCTCTAATACGTTATGTGTAACTAGCTAAAAGTTCACGAGAATAAGATATCGAGGATATTTATTGAACACACAGTCTATGCATAACTCATTGCGTAGAATACATGGTTAAAATTTATCATATTAATGGCAAACTGTTGATTATTAATTTAGATATATTTGAATCGCTAGCTTAAGTGTACCATCAATGAAGAAAAATAGGCATCTAACGAGCAATTGACTTAACATTATAACTCGATCGCCAAAAATATTCTTTGCAATCTTCAAACTAGCACATTATAAGTGCGGTAGTTGAATATACACAAGATTAATTGAGGACAAATTTTATAGGATAATTTCCAATGTACTTATGTTGAATAATAGGATTATTTAGAGGACCGGATAGGCTATTTGTCTCTGTCATGGGAAACACACATGCAATTTCAATGTATGTTATTATCTTTTTAAAGGTTCGTGGAAATCACCTGATATAACAAGTCATATATGTTGAAAGTATCGATCACAAAGTTTCAAATATTACTTGTTACAGTCATATTGGCTGCATCAAAATCCGTTGCATGTTTCTCGAGTGGAGTGATACTCACTCGAATTCTTGTTTCAATGGCTAAATTAACTATGTGAATTAAGTGACTTGCATCTCATTAAGTTGAGCTGATTTAAACGTCAACTATATATCTTATTGTCGATCATACAATGGTTTCCTTATGTATCGTTTAACCTTAAAACTCATTGTGATACAACAAGTTTACTTCGTGCGATTGGTCATATATTTACGTGAATAACGTCACTTGCACACGTGTCGAGAAAGAACCTCATACTTATAATTTGAACAAGACTTAGACGGGTCAAAATTATCCAAGATAAGGGGAGCCAAATCTTTTGTACCACATGTGCTTAATTGTAAAAGTTTTGGATTTATAGCAAAGATATGCCTCTAATGAAGAAAAGCAAGTTGGACGGTCAACTATGTAAATCCACCTACCTATAAACATATGCACATATATACACACACATGCGAGAAATAACCACAGAACAAGTCACTTGTACTTAAAAATATCATACAGATGTACGTGTTTCGAGTATTATTTTTATAAACAAATTGGTTGATTTAAAATCAGATCCGACCCGTTTTAGTTCAGTGTCAATTGAACAAGTTACATTTAATGCAAGAATGGAAATTAAGGTTTGCCTTGTGTTCATCGTTTTATGCAAATAATGAACAGAATTTTTTTTTTTATTATGTCTTAAGTATACAGGCCTTGTATTTTCTATGCTTGTTACATAATTTAGAGACACTATAATCAATGTGGTGCAGCCCTATATAAAATCTTGTGCAGTGGGGGCTAATTTATAGGAATAGTGGATAAATTTTAATTGATCACTTCGCTGTGTCGATAAGCCGTCAATAAAGTCATACCTTATGGTTGAAAAATCATTAATGGTTCAGGAAAATCTTAGCTTAGTCGATCGTCTTTTTATTTTTGATTAACATTTATAATTATAAACGACGGAGTTTTGAAGGATAGGGAAACAAGTAAAAGTATAAATAATTAAAGTAGTAGATGCACTCCAAGAAATAATACTAGCATAATAAAATCGACAGAGAATCTAACTATTTTTATTGCAACTAAGGCTAAGGAAGACTTGCAAATAATTGGACGTGAGGGGAATATTTGATTTCATCTAATGTCCTAGCTAGATAACAATATATTGTATCTTGAATATTTGTACATTAAATTATCACTTGCACTATAATTATATGCGTCTTTCTCAGTAATTCCCTTGTACTATAATTATTACTTAATTTGGTTTTAAGGACTTTTTTAATTTGATGATTTAGTTGCCAGAAGAAATGAGATGCTCTCATTTGTTGATCAAGCTATCGTCGTGAGAGTTGTCTGTGTATTTCCCAAAAAAAAAAGAAAAAAGAAAGAGAAAAAAGAAAAAGAGACAGTCTGTCATCAATTGCAGGTTTCTTTACTCATAAACTGTAATGTAAACAAGCATTATAATGTACATATAATGACATTAGTTATCTCTTAGTCAATTTAATTATAACAGTTTGAAGATACGTTTTTTAGGAAATTTGATTCGTGTTGTAGAACGATCAAATATCTTTTTCTGAAAAATTATTATGAAACACTAATGATAATTTAAGTTATATATTTCAACTTCACATCAATGACATAATTTTTTTTTCATCATTAAGATAACAAACGAAACTTATCAAAATATTTATTAAATAAAAATAAATTAAACGTTATAATTAAATTAGTATCGAGACGTACCCGTGGACTCTTTACTCAAATGGCACTTCGAAGAAAAAATAAAGGTGGAAATAGAAAGGTGGAGTTGTAAAGTTACGTTTAACCCAATGATACAAGGAATCTAATCTTTACATGTTAAGATTTCCTATTCTTGTTCAGTGGATCCTCTTTATCACTTCATTTATTCAATGTTTGGTTTAGTCCAATAATTGAGATCTAGCCTGCTTTGATGTACTATGCCTTTTTCTATGGTTGTGTGTGTTGGATTCATTTCTATATTTAGCTGAACATGATTTTGCTATCTGGTGGATAAGTTAGTACATATGAAGATAAGAGTATTATCTCTTTTTTTTCCTTTTTTTTTAATGACAAGTAGCATAAGTCAAACTCAACTTTGTGACCATTCCATCATCTATCGATGTCGGGATAACTGAATGCTCGAACAAATGCTTCCATATGTGATTTAAGGATTAGTTATGTTGCATCCGCTCCAATGTGCTAGGATGGTTAGATGCATCCACCTAACAACTTGCAATATTAACAAATCCTGATGCGAAAGTTTCTACCATTTCTTAAATTAATCATCAAAATCTCTATCATGAGATGAAAGCATGATGCCAGGTGCTATTAGACTGCTTGATGCTCATTGCTTCAACAATTTTGCATCTAAGTATATGGAATCAAATAATCTTGAATGTCAAGTGACCACTCTCACCAAAATCTTTGAAATATCAACTATACAACAACATGAGCACAATCTTGAATGTCAAGAGACAGTCTTCGTGGCAAACAATCTCGACCTCCGTCTCTTCACCATGGCGCTGCCTACTATAGGCTCGAGTCAAGTGTAATCTTCGCTCTTCAACTCCAGCTCGTGTACGAGTTCAAATCCTACAATCCCAGTTGATGAGCAAAACCAGTACTTTGTTATGGAAAAAATGACAATCCTGTAAACAAGCATGTCGAGGCCATTTACCGAAATCAGCTTTGCCAAGAAGTCGTGTCTCACCCAGTGGAGTTGCCTACTTGCCTCCCATGGCAGAAGAGACGATCATGCTGATCTTTCCAAATCGATCCATGAGGAACGAATAAGTGACAGAACTTCAACTCAGCACAAGGCGTGCTGCAGTGCCTGACAAAACTTCATTGTTTCTTCATATTGGCTAAGCTACACTAGGCAACAGCTCTGTTTCTGTTCCGGTTAAGATCGTCTTGGTACCATCAGAATCAAGAGCATTGGGCCGATCCCTCCTGCCATTCGGGTACGAGGATCCGACTGTTGCATTATAAGACAATGGGGAGTTGCTTAACGTGATGATCTTGCCCTTGCCCGATTCAACTGAGGATTCCTTCAGAGCTGTTAATAGTTCACGTAGTTGCTTACGTTGACAGATGAGGCGACCCTCGTTCCACCCTGGAAAAGTGAAGGACGATGGTGGCAGATTGGTTTCTAAGAATGAAAGGACGGCCTTCGCAGTTGGCGATTCCTGTACTGCAGAATCCCGTTCCATCTTCCCGTGCCTGCAACTTGAGAATATGAGATGCATGTCACACAAGAAATAAGCAATAGAGTAACCGCAGCGGATAAACAGTGAGGCTCAGGAAACAAGCAACACGAGACATGGCCCATATCCTAGGCTAGTCAGTCACGCAGGCACGACCAAGTAAATGTTTCTTTTTATCTCATGGCCTCTGCTAGAAAGTATTAGTACGACTTGATCCTGCCAGATAGGAGGAGAACGCTGCAGCAATAAACCGACAAAATGGACGTATTACAGTAGTAGAGCCTTCTTTGAACCCAAGAAATGACCAGAGAAAACCGATCACGGAACATAGGCCTCGAAGGACCTTTTCTAACAATGTAGGGCAGAACTAGAGAACAGAAAAATGAACCACAATAGCATAATAATCAGGAAGAAACTAACAAAGAAAAGCTTACGCAATAACCACGGAGGTAACATGAGGAAGATCAGTCCGATCCTCGAACTCTTGGTACAAATCGTTAAGCCATATGGATAATGCTGTGCTTGTACTGCCAGGCCACATCCTGCAAACCCGCAACGCACCAGATAAAATACAATTGACATTTTTCTTTGTACAACGGCGAGGAATTACATGATCAAAAGCTGAGACTCATAGTACAAAAATTCGCGGTAATATTTGTATCTTAACATTATCCAATATAGGATACCTGTGTACGTCAAGGGACCAAAGCAGCTTCTTTTTGCGGAAAACTTCCGGGAAAAGACCCCTTTTAAAAGCTTCGTTGAGCACTCTTGCCGCACGAGCTTTCTGGCCCAGCCACCACAATGCCTCCAAAAGAGAGTTATAAAATCTCATTCCAAATCCACAACCCTGAGCACTGATTTGGTCGAACACGTAATCCACGATTTGCCAATTAGATTCGTCATCGAAATCTCCTTGAATCAGTTGCCCGATTGCCTGAACGATATTAGATTTCTTACTATGGACCATCTCCTCAAGCAAGCTATATGCGTTGTCTAACCTGATTACGAGAAAAACAAGAATTAAGCGTCCCCCGAAAAAAGATACGAATATTAGGTTACTTGGGTCTTGGGATAAGAATCGAATCAATACAATGCTCAGACTTGAACATGTTTTACCCTATATAAGGCATGGTTAAACATTGAGACAACCACATTATAGCAACAGAAGCAGTTCAGAAAAGGCGATTAAAGGAACGGAAAGAAACCTAACCGTTCATTCTTTGCATAGACTGCAAGCATCATAGAGTAGCATATGATACTTGGTGATATGCCGAGATTTTTAATTTCCTGGAAATTCTCCTCGCTCTCTTCAACAAGACCCGCAAAGCAGTACACACTCAACACCGCTTCTAGCGTCCTCTCATCAGGGCCACATCTAGCATTCTTCATCTCAACATATGCCTGGATAGCCTCTTCATATCGTCCTCCCTGCCTAAAACCTTCAATTACGCCATTGAACGAATCCCTGTTCCTCTCAAAACCGAACTCGCTCATTCTTCTCATGGCGGCTTCCGATTCCTTGTACATCCCACCTCTTGCATAAGTGTTGATCAGGCAGTTAAAAGTTTCGACCGAAGGGTTGCTCCCCATCTCGTTCATGGTGTTAAAAGTGACAATAGCTTCCTCATATAACGCTGCCTGTCCATAAGCCTCAATGATCCCCGTGTAGGCCTTGGGACTCGGAACAATCCCCTTTTCGTTCATGTGAAGCAGAATTTCCTTGGCATCACCACGAAGCCCACCTTTACCGCAAGAGACTGTCAATGCCTCGTATGTCTGCATATTCGGCTCAACCTTCTCATCCAACATATCATGGAACAAGGTCACCACCTCCTTGAAGTATCCACCCTCGCCAAAAACTTGTATGAGTACATTATAGGTGGAGACATCTGGCTCTGTGTTGCTCACCTTCATATCAAGGAAAAGCTCGCGAGCCTCATCATACCTCCCTTGCTTACCATACAAGTTTAGCAAAATACTGTAAGTTGCAGCATTCGGCGTACAACCAGCTTCCTGCATCTCCCTAAACACGGTAATTGCCTTGGGGATCGACCCTTCCTTTGCATGAGCCTCTAAGAGCACATTATACGCCGACGCATCAGGCATGTTCCCCGTGTTTGCCATCTCCTCCAGAAGCTCCGACACCTTCTCCAACCGTCCCAGCTTCCCAAACAGCTCAACGATTAAGTTATGAGTCGTTATATCAGGCAAAACCCCGCTATCATTCATCGTCCTGAACACCATCTCCCCCTCGTCTCCTAACAATCTACTGGCACAAGCGCTAAGCAACGTGTTATAAGTAACTATATCAGGCTGAACACCGTCATGCCTCATCTCCGCAAACAATCCCAACAAACCCTCCCAATCTAACCCGCCCCTTACACACGCGTTGATCACGCTATTATACGTCAAAACACTCGGGATCACCCTCTCCTTCTTCATGCTCCCCAAAAGCTCAATCGCGGTCTCATGCTTCCCGTTCCTACCAAAGGCATTCACCAACGCAGTGAACGAATACACCGTCCTGGCCACATTATGAGCCGGCATGCTCTCGAACACATCCATACACTTCTCCAACAACCCTTCCCGTCCCAAAACCCCGATCATGATCGCGTATATCATCTCGTTCGGCCTACACCACACCTGCCTCTGCATATACTTAAACAATCTCAGCGCCCTATGCCAATCCCTTCTCGCCGCAAACTCCTTAAAAACCAATACGAAGTCATTAATCGAAGCGCTATTCTTAAACGACTCAAGACACCGCGCCACACTGCCTCTCGGCGAGATACTACTAAGATTATTGATCAAGGTTTCGACCGTGTAACTGTACTTACCCTTTGGAACAGGGTTAATAGGGTTGCCTAAAATGAGCTCCTTTGTTTTCGATTTTGCCCTCAGAGGGAGAATTGAGGGCTTTGGTGAATTGGGTCGAGGTGGTAATTGGGGGAAATTGAGGTGTGGGTAGGGTTTGAGAGAGAAGAATTGGGTTGAGTGGAGTGGGAATTGGAGGGATTTGAGCATGGTGAGGGTTGAGCATGAGAAGGGAAGGGGAATTTGGGGATTAGATTTTGGGGAAATTAGGGTTTTGTGAATTGGAATTTTTTGGAGGTGTGGTTGAGGGGAGGACTGTGTGGATAATATGACCGTTGTGTTGGTGGTTTGTGGAAGGAGATGACTGAATTTTTGGAGCATCCGACCCGGTTTGTTATCGGGTTGACCCGGTTAGCAGGATGGAAACATTCGGTTCAATGTTAACGAATAACGATAGTCATTTTCTAACATCGATATGTTTTCCTCGTTTCGTTGATTTTCCATGAACACACTCGTGAGATTGAGTTAAACTGATTTAATGATAAATTATTGTTTTAAATGTATAAAATAAATAAATAAATAAGTCATATATATCATTCTATTTTATAAAGATGTCATTTTCAAACACCATGTTTCACGAGATTATGTGAATACGTTTCAAAAAACACATAATTAATACGAGTATTAGCATTGTTTGAGGAATCAATTCACTCGTTTGTCATTTGTTGATAACTTATCTTACAGAGATATGCTCCTCAAACATCATACTTAACGAAATTATGTAAATATATTTAAAAAACACATGATTAATAGTTTTAGTATTATATGAGGAATCAATTCACTCGTTTGTGATTAGGTGATAACTTTCTCAAGTTAATGAGTGAGGAGAAGAGAATCAAAAACTTATAGCAAACATAATTTATCTATAACTCCACATGAAGTTTGGGACAAAAACTTAACAGTAAACATAATTTATTTATACTCTTCGCATGAAGAGTATGTGGAAGTATTGATCGCTGGTGGTGTGTGTTGTGGAACGTGGCATGTTTGATGTCTCATGTGGCAGACTGGTTGTTTGTGTTTTTTGTTGGGCCGGTTGGCATAGCGGGCTTGGGCCTGTGTTGGTTTAATCCAATCATCCTAGATCGTTGATGTGGAGAGGTGATGAAGGGTCAGGATTGATTGGGTTGTTAAAGGCTAAAATGAATATAAATAACAAACTTCTATCGTTCATTTTTACTCATTGAATTCTGTTGTACAGAAAACTCTTGTTACCCTCTGTGGTGAGTTTTGTCCCCGAAACCACTTGATGAATGGAATCGGATTTTGTCCAAATTGTTCTCATATGATCTAATGTTTTTAAAATTGGGATCAAAATTTCATTAAAATAAAACAAATATTACAAATGGTAAATGCAAAATTTTTGATTTTATAAAACGATGAACATGAAAAAGAAATAGCTCATAATTCAATTTCATAAAGTTACGAACAATACAAAATCTGTTATTAACATTTTTAAATTGAGACCATTTATAAGATCGAAGATTTGAGACCATTTATAAGATCGAAGATTATAACTCACTGAGCATGCTAACCCTATTTCCATAGCTCTATTCAACGTTATATCGAAAAGAAAATTTGGAGATGACAATTTAGACTTGTTCCCATGTACCAACCAATTTCTCCAAAATCAAGTCCCTTATATCATCTCTCGAAAAACGTATCTCCATTCAGCATCAACAACCCTCGTTTCTATAACTAATGCAAAATTGAAGTCGATCCAATTTTTGGGATTGGTGATTTGACAGTCTATCTAATTGTTGCACTGGAATTGATCTAGGATGTTCATTATATATTCATTTTTGAATTTCAATCGTTGTCATTGAATTTTAATTAGATAAATATACTGTGTTATGATATAATTTTTTTATTTAACATAAATAATGAACACAGCACCTAAATCCCATTGTAGACCGAAGTTGACGAACAAAGCACTCTTTTTAGAGGAGGGAGATTATGTGTAGATAATAGAAAAGTGAAAAGGAACCACAATCACAAGACTCTGTGTGACCAGACGCATGCATCAGACCTGCAACACCAGGAAAAAAAAAAAAAACCACACGCACGCTCACCCTTTCACCATTATCCGTTTCTCTTTCTTCCAAAATATCACACATCTTCGCAAAATTATTTTGGGAATTTTCGCCACAAAAATTAGGGTTTCATTTTCTCAAATTTCTCAATCGAATCCGACTCCTCGAATTCCATCAATCGAATTGAATTTTCCCAATTCAATTGATTCAACATGGTTTCTGATGCGAATATGAATGCTTCGATTCCAAACAACTCTAAGTATTGCGGCAAAAAGAAGCGGGTTCGATTTGAATTTCCGTGAAACTTGTTGAAAGTCTTTGAATTTGTTTCGATTCATCTGTTTTTAATCTCGATGGATTTGATTTTGCTTGTTCTGCGTTTGGATTTTGATAGGAAGATTGAGTTCGTTTATGATTTGTTGAGGGTTTCGATGGGTTGGATTTGCAGGCGAACAGGACGGCGAAGTTGAAGAAGTGTAAGCTCGATGCTCGCCGCGAGCAGTGGCTCTCTCAAGGTATTTCATTTATTGATTCATCTCTGTTGATCAATTTGTGCTGTGGAATTAACTGTATCGAAACTGAGGGCATGTTCGCGCCAGGGGGAAGACTCTGTATCCTCCTCAGACCCTGACGGGATTGTCTGGGTTGTTGTTGTTGTTATTGTTGAATTAACTGTATCAAAAGCTCAAGCTTCTGGTCGAAGACAAGGAATGTTCAATGGATTTTAAAATATGTTGGTCATCCGAATGCTCTTGTTGGTCTGAAGCGTGATCAATGTACTTAGATATCATGTACCAAGGGCTGGATAAATGTAGTTTACATGTTGTGTTAGGAGTAGATATCATGTGATCTATGTACTTTAGTTATCCAAGCTTGACCATTGACAATTGTTATGATGTTGTGTTTAATGATTGATTCGACCAAAAGATGAAGCTTCTAGTAGAAAGTAAAGACCTTAGAAATGTGATTTTTGTTGTTGTGATGTGCTTCTGTCATTTTGTGTATGAACTTTCTTTTTCTTGGGATTGGTATTGATATTGTTGAAACGGTGTGATAGCCAAGAGCAAGGCGGACAAGGATGAGGCGAAGGAAGTAGTCGATTGTGGATCTCTGGATCGTGGTGTGGAAATGCAGAGTAAGGGTGGCCTGAGGTGCAAGGAATTGGACGTGAGGAGGCCAAGTGAGGAGGAGGTTGATGGATTGGTTCAACATGAAAGTGATACGGAATCACCAGCTTATAGCCCTAGTAGCGGCATAGGTTCCGAGAGTACCTTTTGTGGGAGCAGCAGCAGCAGCTCTAGTTTCAGGAGTAGTAGGGGTTCGAGTTCCAGCAGTTTTAGTGAAGAAGATGAAGGAGAAGAAGGAGGTGGGGACGAAGATGATGGTTGCTTGGATGATTGGGAGGCGGTTGCTGATGCCTTGGCTGCTGCTGCTGATGACAAGCAAGCCTCAGATGGTGGCAAAAACTCAGCCGACGATAAGAACATCGTTGTCCAGCCAGAGAATGCTAGTGAGATGAATCATGAGGGGAAAAAGTGGTCAGAGAGTGTGGGAACCGTAGCCATCGGTGCTCCAAATAGTCGTGCGTGGAGGACTGATGATACTTTCAGGCCTCAGAGTCTACCAAACTTATTGAAACAGAGAAGTTTTCCTGTGAATGCAGAGAAGCATGGTGGCAGTGGGATCCTCCCACTAGGATGTGGCAGTGCAGTTCATGTTCCAACATCATGTCCCATATGCTGTGAAGACTTGGATCTAACAGACTCGAGATTTCTCCCCTGTTTGTGCGGGTTCAGGCTTTGTCTATTCTGTCACAAGCGGATTCTTGAGGATGATGGTCGTTGTCCTGGATGCAGGAAACCCTATGATACAGCCGCTATCGAGAAAGAAGCTAGTGTATCTGGACGGAGTCTGCCAGTTCGTTTGGCTCGCTCTTGTAGCATGTTCTCGAGGTCTTAGAATAGCATCTGTTCTTTCGGAGTTTGTTATGGTTGAACTGTACTCTTTCTTTTGGAACTGTTTCTACCATAGCGTTTTGTTCGTGTAGTCGGATTCATATAGTGTAGACGTGAGGTAGAGTTCCTTGTTTGTTGCCCCAGTGAATTGAGCTGGTCCAAGAGTTTGGTTCTGATTCTATGTTCTGTGTGCTGATGATTGTAGAAAAGTTAATCTGGGCTACGTTACTCTGGGCGGTATAGAGAAGGGAAGCAATTATGTGATGGCTCCGTCTATGAAACTTTGTTTATATTTCAAATAATAAAAGCTTTGTTGGATTTGAATCACCTAGTTTGTTATTGTTGTACTTTTCTTAACTTTGAAGGTGGTATGTGATGATGATGTTGTGTTAATCTCTTCCTGTTTGAGACTTTGCCAGGTTAACATACATGGAATGATCCATTCAAGCATCCACAGGGCATAAAATCTTTCTCCTCGCGTTCGAATCTTCTTTAGTTTTTTTGTTTTTCAAAAAATTTGGACCAGTAATCAAGTATGTGTTGTGATCTCATATGTTTGAAGTGACTATAATAGCTTTACTTTCTTTCTCATCTCAATCCAAAAAAACAAAATTCGTTTTTCCATTTTGGAGCAAAATAAAAGTTTTTTGGAGAAAAAAAAAAATGTATATAGAATCACGACGATTGAATCAACAAAAACACAAAACAAGACCATACAATACTGGAAGTACGAGTTATCAGTTTAAGATACACAAATGATGGATAAGTGTTAGTGGAATTGTAGGATCAAATCAAGATTTTGTCTGATACTATATACCCCACTTACCTATAGTAATAATCAAAATTGTTATCATAATTTTTCTGTGGGAGTGTTAATCATTATCTTATCCTCGAAATGAATTTTCTTTTCTAAAAGGTAATAAACCCTTATTTAAAAGTTGATCATTGTTTATCTTGACTCACGTTTAGTTTTTTCACGTATTTATGAATTATTTTGATATCCTTTTGTGCACATTCATATCGATTTTATTTCAATTTGTTATATTTGCGAGCGTTGGTGTTTCAATGTAATTTACAGATAAAAATTAGCAAAAAAAAATCGATCAAAGATGTCGAAGATGAAATATGGTCGAGCAAAGGACGTCGTGGAAACAAAGAGTGGTGGAAGCAAAAAGGGGTTTCGGACAATACAACAAATAGTGTTGTAAAAAAACACGGGATTGGGCTGGCCCGACCTCTCGCTTTTATGGGCCGGGCTTGAGAGGCCTTTTTTCCATGAAAGAGAGTCATTTGTACCCGTGATTGACCATGAAAGAGTCAAAACTTTTTATACCATTGTCGAGGAGTTTGTTTGAGGTCGTACAAGTTCTTCCTCATACGACGGACTTGACTTTCTTTGCCTTTGATCTTAAATCCTTCGGACTGTTCCACGTAGATCTCTCTGTGTAAGTCACCATGTAAAAAGACGGTCTTGACATCAAGCTGCTCGATCTCAAGATCCACTCCTTGTAGCTAAAGTTAGAACAACTCGTATTGATGATATCTTCACAACAAGTGAGAATATATCTCTAAAATTGACTCCTTTTTTCTGTTGAAAACCGACGTGTTTTATATCTTGGCTGTGAACTCTCTCCTTCATTCTTTATCCTTAAAACCCATTTGTTTTTCAGTGCCTTCTTTTCCTTCGGGAGATCCACCAAATCATAAGTATGGTTCTTGTACAAGGATTCAATCTCCTCTTGCATAACTTTCTTCCACTTTTTCTCATACTCCGATTCATATACTTCATAATAAGACTCAGGCTCCCCTGCATCTGTGAACAAAACATAGTTTTTGAACCTCACAGGTTGCCGAACCTCATAGAGGACTTGCACAATGACTGTGATTGTTGTGTGACTGCGGTGATTGCGGTGGTTATGGTGGCTGCAGTGGCTCTTCATGAGGTTCCATCCTTGTTTTTCATCATCGGCATGAACACCATCTGTATATGTCTCTGGTAGGACTTGATTTAGTTTGACGGTACCTTGTAAAGAAGATAGTTGTTTGTTGACTCTTCTTGATGTCTTCGATAGTTTGATCTGTTGGATTGATGGACTCATATTATATGTACATGGACAATTTAATTATACGGATTAATTTGTATGTTATGTGCTATCTTACCGTTTGGCCCAAATATTTATGGTCCTATGGATATTAATATTAAGTGGGCCAATATATCGTCATATAAAGTATAGGGCCCAATTGTGTAGATACCACGGACTTGATCCTAATTGATGATGGGCTGATTAGGGTTAAGAACCACTATATATGTGAAGGTTATGGTCCCCGGTTGAATATACGTTACATCTTTCTGGCATCTCATCGCAAGAGAGAGAAACTCTAACGTGTGTATCAACTGGAAGACCCTAACCCTAGGTGATTTTCAATACAGATTAAAGACTTGCTCTTATGGATTCAGGTACGCTTCCGCTTATGATTTATTCTAAATAATTCGATATGAAGGTTACAGTTATTTATGTGGATTAATTCCAACATGATCTTCAAAGAAAACTACATCTCGGCTTCGTAATAATTTTTTACTTGCAGGATCCCGTAATCTGTAACTAAACTCTTCATGTGAATAACCCATGAAAATACACTGTTTTGTCTTGACATCCAGTTTTGTCCATCTTTCTTCGATATGTGCACAAACGATCGACATCCAAAGATCCCGAGATGGTTATAAGAGCCGTTCCTTCCTATCCGAACTTTCTCTGGGATACCACCATCCAAAGAAGTTGCAGGAGAGAGATCGATAAGATCCACAACCGTTCATACAACCTCTTCCCAAAATGAATTTGGTAATTTGGAGTGAGAAAACATGCGTCTCACTTTCTCCATGATTGTTCTGTTCATACGCCCTGCGATACTGTTTTGCTCTAGAGTCCTGGGAATCATTTTGTCATGCTTGATCCCATGCTTTTTACAGTATTCATCGAAGGGACCAATGTATTCACCAGCATTGTCCGTTCTAATGCACTTGAGAGGTTGCCTAGTCCCTCGTTTAACCTTGGCATGGAACTCCTTGAACCTATCCAAAACTTGTTCTTTGCTTATTAAGAAATAGACCCACACTTTTTTGGAATAGTCATCTATGAAGATCACATGATAAAGATCACATAATCGATCTTTCATGGAACAACAAATGTCAAAATGAACCAAGTCAAGAATGTTGTTCCTTCGAGATGGGTACCTTCCAAAGGAATATCTATGTTGCTTGTCGGCCAAATAGTCTTCGCATCTATCAAGATGAGTTTCTTTCGGTGAGGGAAAACATCGGTCTTGATGAGAATATGCATATCCTACTCACTCATATGACCTAATCTTCGATGTCATAACTCCATGCTTAGATTGACTTCCGTTGCATTTATCTCAGACTTGACCAACTTGGTTTGCATCTTGTATAGAGTACAACATCGCCTCCACCAAAGATGTTCATGTATCCTTCCTCATAGAGCTTCTGTAACGTCCCGGCCACCGAGAACGTTTAACTGCGGAGTTCTAAAGTGATGGGCTATCGAAAAGGAATGTACATCTTGTTGATATAGGTAATACTATCAAACCATTTAAGTGGGTCCTTCCAGCTTCCCAACAGATAGGAGATTTAAGCGTAGATCTGACACGCATCAGACATCCCTGAGGACCAATATGCAACCAGTATTGGTTTCGATCTGAACATCATCGATACCGATGATAGCTAATGAATCATGATTTTCCATCCTTACAACACCAAAGTCTCCTTACCCGTAGTATGAAAAAAACTCTCAGCTTGGAGTATCATGATACGAAGCTCCCTTATCGATCATCCAATCTGTGTCGTGACATGCAACACATACACATGATTCAATAGCATTAGATACTAATGCCATCTCCTCCTCGAGCGTGGCAGTGGTATCATCCGATTTCTCCTTGTCTGATTTTTGTGCTCCCAAACTCTTTAATGTCTCCTGTTGGTCTCTCTTCATCCAGCGATACTAGATCTTGTAGTGTCCTTTCTTATCACAGTAACAGCATTTTTATTTTATTTTTTTGTGGTTGACTTGAATCTTCCTCATAACTTGTCACGATCATTTGAGCTTCTAGATGGAGTTTGAAGGGACTATTCCCTAGATACATCTATTCAAATAGGGATTGATTTTAATCAATTGTTTAAACATCGGAATCTATATGTGTGGGAATAACTTATTAAGCTTGTTTCTGAAAAAAAAAAAAGAGAAAAAGAAAATGGAGAGAAATGATAATGGAATATGTTGATGTTATATAAAATAAAATTATGGATGTTTAATCATCTTGAACATAACACAAGTTCGGATGATGGAAGTCTTAAGGAGTGGCAGAAGGGAGGATTCCAGAATTTCTCGTTCAATGCGACATCAAATCAGCTCTTGATTCACCATTTTGACGGTAGGGCAGGCTGTATGAATACATCAAAGATACTACCCTATCTAGTGTTATGTTCTTCCATTGATGGTGTTAATATATACAGGGACGATGAAAAGAGATAACGGCATAACGCAGCAAGTGAGTCGCGGTCTCTGTGAAAAGTGAACGTCAAGCTGTTTGGTGATCATGACTGTGTAACTTTTGTGCTAACAATCTTGGTCTAGCATGAAATTTGTTGGAACACATCTGTTTAACTTTATTGAGTAATTAATTATTATAATCTTTATGAAACGGACGGTTAACCCATTTCACTATTCGTTTTCTGTTCGTGTAATATTTTTCCTAGTAAAGGATGAACAACGAAGACATTAAAAACCTTCGGATACTCTTCTTGACCGTGATTGGCCAGAGTGGTCCCTGCTCAAGGTTAAGGTTTTTTTTATGCATAAAGCACATCGATATCAAAGTCCTACTTATGTAGAAGACCGTAGTTCTCTTGATTGCATCTACACATAATAATTCCTCTAAGAAAACCTATTTGTTAGCCATTCATATATCATTCTGTATCAAGATCCTTTAATTCAACTCATTGTCATCATGACAAATCATTTACAATAGTATGTAAGTTGACAAATTCGACATTGATAAGATGCCATTCTTCTATGATCCAATATTCACAAGGGTTTATACTATCGATAAAACGAGATTAATGTAGTATTAGTCAATTAACAACTACGAAAGTGTTTGTAATCATTACATCAAAAAACAAAAAGAAAAAAAAATCTTTGTAATTTTAGATGTAATAAATCTAACAATTTAAAAAACTATCATAATTGATAATTAACTAATGTTACATCAGTTTCTTTTTTTCATTAGTACTGTCATAGTTTGTTTAATTACAATTAACTGAATATGTTTCACGGATGAAATTAAAATACCAATAAGCACACATTCTTGGGATTACTTTTAGAGAAATTGATCATCATGAAAGCATAATTCTCGTTATATAGTGCATTGAATTTGATATCTACGTTTGGCCATAACACTGTACCAACTTTTATTGTATCAAATCACAATGGATGCATTAGACTCAAGTGACGTGATTGATTTATGCGAATATACCATCTCACTCATGATTTACATCTCAAAACAATCATACTTGGCACAGAAAAATTCAACATAAAATGGTGACATTCTACTCTGTTTCTCCTGCGCCAATCCCAGATTAAGTGCTGCTCACCCGACCCAACTCCCAAAACGAATCTCCCACTTCAAATTCGCCTCTACCCATTTCCATATAGCCCAAAACAACGATGCCCAGATTCACAAACTCTTGATTGTCTATTCGTATCTCTCTGATTTTGAGTTGTGGGTTGGGTTTCAGATAGGTAGATAGAATCAACAATGGAGAGCTCGGATGAGAGTGTTGTTGCTGTGATCATGGTGGGCGGACCAACTAAAGGTATTAAAATGCTGATTCTGATACAAAGTTATTGACTTTGATCTGGGCAGATGGGAAAGGGTTTGTGTTGGTTGATGGTTGACTCACGTTTGTAGGTTTGATGTGGGTTGAGTGTTTCGGTTGAGAAATTGTTGATTTTGGTTCGACTTTGAGTTGTTGAAACAGATATTGGCTAGTTGGGTTCTTGGTTATGTGTTGTTATGATTTTGTAGGGATCTGATTGTTTTTGCTTTGCAATTTAAAATTGTGAACCTTGTGTGTGCGCCAATCTGGATGAATGTTCTGTCTTCCCCTGCTGGGAATCTGGATGAATGTTCTGCATTTCCTTATGTTGAACGCTGATTGTGATTTCGCCTCGAAGACACTTTTGGTACATTGTTTCTGATGCACAAAACATTAGTGGGTTGTAGAATCCTGAGGACCAAGGAGGTATTCCGAACATGGAGGAACCAAGATGCGACAGAACCATTAACAATAGTCATATATGCCGTAGAAACTCAATCTATGTGTTATTATGATACTCTTGCTTTTTACAACTGAACTCGGACACGATTAACATATCTCCAAATTGGATTGGATTGTTCATTTTCAGCTTCAATTTTATAGGCAGTAGTAGTTTGCTTATGGATATCAATTGAGTCTTTATCTGATCAAATTCTTCTCGAACACGTTTGTTGACTCTGCAATTATGTTGTGACTTTTTTATATGGCCCTTGTGAAGTTATCACTTGGATATGAACAGTGAAAGACAGATTATAGCAATGGTGTATCCTTTCTGCTGGCTTCTTTGATGTCGCCTTTTTCATCCTTTTTCTTACGTTTTCCATTTTTGTCATTTTTGTAATGAAGGCTCTCTCCTCTTTTTCCATATTGTAGGTACTAGATTCCGGCCATTGTCGCTGAATGTGGCAAAACCGCTCTTCCCTTTGGCTGGGCAGCCTATGGTTTATCATCCTATTTCAGCTTGTAAAAGGGTATATTCTCCAAGCTATATTCATTCCGCAAAACGGATTTGCTTTGTTTTTGGTAGTTGGCTGAGACCTTTTTTTCCCTGTATTCTTGTGATTCTAGATCCCAAACTTAGCACAGATTTTTCTCATTGGTTTCTATGAGGAGCGTGAGTTCGCCTTGTTTGTGTCTTCAGTATCTAATGAGCTCAAAGTTCCGGTCAGGTATACTTACTCTCATTTAACCTTGTGCAAAACCATATCTTGTATTTTATTGAATAATTTCTTATGGTTTTTCATGCTGGTTAGATACTTGAAGGAAGATAAGCCACACGGTTCAGCCGGTGGACTCTACAACTTCAGAGACTTGATTTTGGAAGACAACCCGGTTTATATCTCTTCGTTTTGCTTTAAGAGTTACTTATCATCAAACTTATGTGAGCTATTGTCTCTGTGCTAGTTAAGTTGAGATGCTTGTAATTGGCTCTGACTTTCAATGTTTTTCCTTTTGTAGTCACAAATCTTTTTGTTGAACTGTGATGTTTGCTGTAGCTTTCCTTTGCCAGAAATGTTAGGTAATTCTTGTTTCAACATCATTCAGTTTCCAATTTCCACTTCAATAACCGTTTCACCTACATTCCTGTATCGATCTTGAGGACTCAAGCTCCCGTGATTTATAATTGCTTCGCTTTGATTTGATGTGCAGAGGCTCATAGAAAATATGGGGGATTAGGAACCATTTTAGTTAGCAAGGTTGGTGAATGTATGGTTTCTTTTGGATTATCAATGGTCTAATGTTATAATTTCCTATTCTATTTGGAAATTCTAACTTCTGAATTGTGTTCAAATACATGTGTTATGCACAGGTTTCTGCCGAATCAGCAAATCAGTTTGGTGAACTAGTAGCTGACCTCGAAACTAATGAACTATTGCATTATACCGAGAAGCCCGAAACTTTTGTATGTAAAAGATACTGTACCATTTTCTCCCAACTACTTAATTAAGGTTTCACTTTATTTCTAGGCATTTGCTTTATCTCTTCGTGGTTAATTAGCATTCTGATATAGCTTTATCGTGCAGGTTAGTGACAGAATTAACTGTGGAGTATACGTATTTACGCCAGATATTTTTACAGTCATCCAGGGTGTCTCCACACAAAGAAAAGATAGAGGTAGGAGAACTTTCAGTTTTACCCAATAGATACTTAGAATCATCAGATTTTCGGTACTAGAAATCATGCTTAGATGTGATTAATCTTTCCATTACCTGATGCGAAACCAAATATCTATTTGGTATATAAGCCAGTCTAATAGCACCGTGAGTTACTCTTAATATAATCTACTAGCCGTCAATAGACTGTAATTTCCTCATACTGTTGTTTATTTGTAGTATCAATCATCCCATTCGTATTCATAAATAAGTGCACTAGTTATTGAGGGCCTTGTGATGGTTATTCCTCAATTTATCTTATGCAGCTAACCTGAGACGCATGTCTAGCTTTGAAGCCCTCCAATCTGCTACGAGGTAGTTTCACCTTACTAAATCAGCGCTCTGAATTCATTATTGTGGTTTCAAATTTGTGATCCATAAATCTGATGTGATCCTCCGCATAAGTAAAACTGTAAACGGCTATTAATTTACAGCGTAATGGGTTTGTTGTTCGAGAACTGCGGGTCGATCTTCCTTTTTTCTTTTTCTTTTATGGAGCATAAACTGGATGTGTTTTCCGTGTACCGAAAATGCTTCCACTCACTCGATATAGCATACTAGCAGTCATGTGCTCATGTTCTTATGCTACGAAACGGTTTTCTGGTAGATTTTATTTTTTTTGGTTGCGTGCATGTTTGTCCTGTAATAAAAATTTTCTGGAATCACGTGAAAAGTGGGTGCTTATTTGATCATTGTTCAATCTTTCTTCAGCAGGAGCATCTCTACAGAATTTGTCAGATTGGATCAAGATATTCTTTCGCCTCTTGCCGGGAAGAAGCAACTATATACACATGAAACTATGGACTTCTGGGAGCAGATCAAGACTCCAGGGTAAATAATGCATCCAAGCGTACAGATTTTTTTTTTACCCTCTTCATCCGCACAGTGCCTATAGTACTCATCTGACGACTCCCAAAAAATTTTCTGCAGAATGTCTTTAAAATGCTCGGGCCTGTATCTTGCGCAATATCGAGTCACATTTCCTCATCTCCTGGCCAATGGTGATGGTACAAAGAGTGCCACCATACTCGGCGATGTTTACATGCACCCTTCGGCAAAAGTACATCCTGCAGCTAAGGTATGCTATCGCATAATATGCTTCACTCTTTGTGCTGTAACATCTTAATCCCAAAAAAACCGTGCACATCGTAAATTTGCACTGTTAAGCAATAGGTGGACTAGTCAATCCCATATGCTCCATCTGCCGGGATTTGATCCTTAAAGCACCGGAACAATGGCCGAGATCTATAATCTCAAACCAGTTGGGTCATCACTCATATTTTTCTTCAAGCAGTTTCTTGGTGATTGAGTAGTCAATCCCATATGCTCCATCTGACGGGATTTGATCCTTAAAACACAGGAACAATGGCCGAGATCTACAATCTCAAACCAGTTGGGCCATCACTCATATTTTTCTTCAAGTAGTTTCTTGGTGATTTTGCTATCTATGTGACCTCTCAGTAACATGATTTGACAGATTGGTCCAAATGTTTCGATCTCTGCGAATGCTCGGATTGGAGCAGGTGCCAGGCTCATCAGTTGTATTATCCTAGATGATGTTGAGATAAAGGTACATAACAAATTTTACGGGGCTGTCATATCATTGCTTTGCAAATTTCCAATAGCGTCGCTTTATGAAACCCCAACAGCTGTCTGTCACGAGTAACACTAGTGCTACATTCTTCTTCAGGAGAATGCTGTAGTCATTCACTCGATTGTGGGATGGAAGTCTTCTATCGGAAAATGGTCTCGAGCACAGGTAATCGAACAATGTTCAAGGATTAATTTTAGTGCACTGCATTGTGCCATTTAGCGAACAACATTGTAAGCATCATTATTTGTTAACCGGCAAGCATCTGATTGTTACAGGCAGGAGGAGATTACAGTGCCAAGCTTGGGATAACAATTCTAGGTACAGATATATATTCACATTGTCTTATTCTTCCTACGTGATCCTGATCCTGTCCTTGCTCTGCCTGTAACGTTTTTGGATGATTTGTTCCCATCCCTTTTATATTTTGATTCAGGGGAGGCTGTCACAGTGGAAGATGAAGTTGTCGTGATAAACAGCATTGTGCTCCCGAACAAGACTCTCAATGTTAGCGTTCAGGAAGAGATAATACTATAGTTTTGCCTTAGTAGTCGCTTAACGCACTCTGAGTTCTCTCACTGCGGTCTCTCTTTTGTTGTTGTTCAACTACAGTCTACAGATTTGATGATCAATAGAAAGAACGATTGTCACAGTTTTACTCAACACATGCATCGTTGTTTCTTAACCGATACTGTACTAAACAACATCATTTCTTGTTGCTCGGGTCTGCTCGACTCCTGTTCGAAGAGAAACGTAACATGTATGCCTATGTGCAAAATCTGACACCCATTGAGTAGACATATGCAATGCTGTTGCGGCCCCTTGTTGAACTTCATTCTCTTATAAGACATCATCACCTGATTATTTTGGTTCGTCCTTCCAGTGATTCGAATCCGTACAATGGATGCTATTTTGAAAGCTCGAATTGAATGATCCATACTGAACCATATTCGGCAGCTTTGATCAACACGAAAATGAAAACTCACTTCACTAGACATACAAGTGAGCATAAGACGGGTAATGTAAATTGTTGTGATGAGAAATTTTACACTTGGTTGCAAGAACATTGTCGGTAAAGAACAAGGTAAAAGTCAGACAACTACCAACAACGTACATAAACTGTTGCAGTCTTGTGCAGCTCATTAGCAATGATTGATTCCACACCCAGCATGGCTAAGAAGAGTCGTTGAATGTGGATTGAAAAGCAAACATTGCAAAATAATCTAACAATTCAGAGATTATTCAAGAAAACTAAGTCGTGGGAGCGGGTTGTCGTGTAAACGAGGGGACGCGTTCCGCCAATGGCCAATGCCGTGATTGCACGGCGACGCGTAACCTCTTGATCTCCTCCTGCCCTGAGTCATTTCCTACAATCTTCAAACAAATCCCCAAAATTCACAGAGGCTTCCGGTCTCGTGCATGAAGCTCATAACTTTACAGGCCGTTACATTGGCTTGAGGTTACGAGGAAAATGCCCATGGTAGACTTGATCTGATAACCAACAGGAGCAACCTTGTTATCAACTATGACGCTGGTCACCGCTGAATGAAATTCACACCTCAGACAATATCTCTCTATGCTGATTGATGCTGCATTCCATGCTTCTTTACCATCCACCAAAAAACTGAAGCTCATAGCAGGCTATGATCTGTCGAACAGCAAACGGGTGATGCATGCAAGTATTAGTGAGCAACATGCCTTCAAACTTAATCGTCGATGAACTCCAGTGAGGAGGGTCTCGATCACGATAATCAGGTGATCCAAAAGATAAGAGCTCTCTCATTGTACAGCTGCATCTTCCATCATCTCGGCTAGGATAATTTTTCATGGTGCACCCTTACGAACCCAATCACGCCAAGAACCTTGCTGCTTTGCAAGTGCCTATCACAATTATCACATTTTGAATTAGCATCAGAGCTCACTTACACATTAGAGTTGTGTTTTTTGTCATTTTTTTTTCTTTATAATTGTTCAGCAAATAAGATGGTTAAGGACAAATATTAAAGAAGATGAAAATTATCACATTTATTGCAACCCATGTCACAAGGGAAAAACTTTATCTAGCAAAGAGAAAACCATAGAAATTTTTTGTATGTTATGGTTCATTTTATTTTATTTTTTGTTAGGTTATTTTACTAAGTATCATAAACACAATCCATTTCAAAAATACAACTTAAAATGATATTTTTATAGTTTGAAGCGCGTACTTAGTTGTCTTTTACAGCACAAAAGCATTTCTCATATATATATATATATATTTGTTTGGAGGAGCTAAAGTCACTTCACATAATTGTCTAAAGATATCATTCTTAACCAATGATTCAAAAAAGTAGTTGAATCTTGATCATTCACGTTTTTTTCCTAGCTAAAAGATAAAAGAGGAAGTTGAGGAAATCAATGACAAAGATTGATTTTTTTTTAACCAATTAAATAAATGGTCTTTAATTTATTTTTATCTATATATATATGTGTGTGTATGAGGTCATCAACATATTAAAATAAATAGGTTAGATTAATTATACTAATCCATCGACAATTAACACTCGAGTTAATATTATGTTGGCGACCCTTTTGTCACGACCAAAACTTTCTTAAATCCCTCACACACCAAACTTCATTAATAGTAAATCTACGATGGTTAAACCGATACATACGGCTATTGGTCCATAGTGACACTAACTTCTTGGATTGATATCTAAATAAAGAATCAGAGCCACAACATAAATCGCAATCAAAATTTAAGAGAACATATTTGAATAACCGAATCTACAGAGCAAGCGACACTAATGGCAAATGGGAAATAAACATTGAAATCCCACTAAATGGGACTTCACAATTCAATGCTCAAGGTGACGATTTTTTGAGGGTCCTTTTTCAATGTCTTCTTCCGCAGCTGCTTACACTTAATGTTTGTAACGTGCGTTTCTATTAGATTTATTATCAGGGACATTGTTGAATACTTGAATAGCTATCATATTTTTACAGTCAGTAAGAAACAATGACTGGTTTATCAAGCATAGTGTACCATTTGGTGGAGTATATGTGATTCATTTTGGATTTTCTTCTCAGTGCCACTCATGTATAGCCACAAACTATGTTCGATAATAAACTCGAACAAGTACACCCACCCAAAAAATCATTTAGAGCAACTCCAATGAAATAGATGATAAGATACTTATAGTCAAAATATAGCATATGACTTAAAATAGTTTTCTCCAATGGACTTAATGGAAAATTTTAGCTTTTGTTAAAGTACATGTTATATTTGACAACAAATACCAACTCATAATCCTTGGTAGGAAAATCTAGAAAAAGAGACACAACTCTAATGACATATATGGCTAAATCGTATCCATTTATTTGTCTTGCTTGACGAAATATAGCATAACTCGCTTGAAATGACATTGATATTATTTAAAATTTTAACATTGGTTATTGTCAAAATATAAATTTGTATTTGCAAATATAACATGTTGCATTGGACTTGCTTCAAGCTATCAATGTTCGTTTCGTTGGAATTGGAGACAATCTCACTCCATCCATCCAAAAAAATAGGTTACTCTTTCAGTCATCATAAAGTTCTATCATCCGTGTGTGTTCAAACCTTTGCGAGGTTACTCATACACCTAATAAATTTCTGAGACAATGAGATTTACTTTAATTGTTGAGATGAGAGTTTAGTACAATCTTGCAATTATGGATGAAACTTTATGCAAAAGAAGAAAATCATCGATTGATTTCGAATAGGTATTAATGAAACGAAAAGCTTATACTCTTTTCATTTCAAATAAATTATGATATATTGATTTGATATTATTATTAAGAAAATGGATTGACAGAGTAATTATGAGTGAGTAGAGAGAAGAATAAGATAAAGTAGAAAAAGTTGGGGTGAGAATTGTGAGTGAGTAGAGAAAGAAAAAAATAATTCTCACATAAATTATTATATGTTGACTTGACAGGATTATTAAGAAATTAGATTGATAGAATAATTAGGAGTGAGTAGAGAAATAAATAAGATAAAGTAAAAATAATGAATGAGAGAATTATGACTGGGTAGAGAAAAAAAATAACGAATAAAATAATTCTATAAAATATGAATATTTTGAATATTTTAATAATTTTATAAAAATTATTAATTTAAAAAATTATAATTTATATAAAACGTTTAATTTTAATAATATATCGTAATTTAAAATGAAAAAAGTATTTAGAAAAGGATGAATAACATTTTTCTCCAGGACCAATCATAGACGATGGAAGAAAAAGCAACCCTCGTGTCTAGGCAATTCCTTCCCTAATTGGGCGCAAAAAACATAATCACATCAAAGCAGTAAATGATCGTGCAAACAGTGGTGGACTCTCATTACACATATGAAGGAAAACTAGAAGAGAACATGAGAGTGATCGTTTGAGAGCATCTATCATTGGATTTCGACCCTGATGTGTGGTTGTCTATGAGCACCCTCAGAATTTTACAAAAATCTATTATTCTATACCTCCCTTCGTTTTAATTTATATATTATTGTTTGAAGAATTAAATAGAGTTTCAAAATATGTATCGTTTGAAACAATTTAGATAAAAAGTATATTTTTTTATCAATTATATCAAAATATTTATTACTTTTCATATTTAAAACTCATTCAATGTAATTCTTAAATAAGTAATCATTAATAAGAATAAAAATAGAATTTCTTAACATATGTGTTCTGATCAAAACGAAAGATAAAGTGGAACGGAGAGAGTATCTATTATATATTCCCTTCGTCCCATAAAAGTACAACACATACGTATTTTGTATTATTCTATACGTATAAATACAAGTCTCATTTTCATATCATATCATGTCTGGTCGTCCCGTAACATGTAATAGATTAAAATACGTAACTTACACAATCATGGATGTTTCATGGTAAATTTACAAAAAATTACGTTGGATCGTCGTTACACGTGTCAAACTTTGCATCGGCACGCGTGCCCGATCAATCTGTTGCGTTTTCCATCGGTCGAAAGGAGTATATAATTACCCAAAATATTCAGATTGTAAATCATTTTGACAAATAAAATGACGACATGACATTAACAATGCATTCTTGTCATTTTGACAAATTTTAATGGCCACTAAAATAAATATAATTAAAATATCATTTTATTCTGAATTTTTAAAATATTATGTAATGAAAAAAGGGAGTTTGTTACTAACAACTTACAAGTTGTGTGTTGTTAACACATATCCAACGATGAAGATTTTTTTAAAACTGTTTTTGTTTTTTGAAATGTCCTAATCATTTCATCTCCACCATCCATTCATCTGTAACAACACATGATTGTAACATCATATTTCCTAAGTCCTTAACAAATACATTAACTTATAGGAAGAATTATCCCTGTGTACTCCTATGGAGAATTAATGACACACAAATACCTTTTTTTTTTCCAATATCATATTGTTTTTCTAACAAAACTATCATTAATTACAGAAGATATTGATTTTCTTAAAAAAAAAATCAATTTCAAATCATATCTACCCTGTAGTCGAAAATCATCATCGACTTTATTCATGTACTGAAATCACATACTACAACCATGAACCACGTAACGTAAGTCAGGACTGCAATAGTACGTCTCCCACCAAGCAATTTCTGTCGATCCACCCACTTCCATGAATACCAACAGTACGTCTCCACCAAGCAATTTGAATCCATTCCCACCATATCCATGAATATAATCAGTGTCTCAAGAAAGACTATCCCACCATTATTAGTATGCTCCCCTTATCAGATGCAGCACGTCGTCATCACTCATCACCACAATTAAGGACACTAGCACATTTGTAATCAGCTTTCAGAACACCCGCCACCAGCTCGATAAGTATCTCCAGCACGAGTTTACAATCACTAACAAGTTCAATTCGTCTCCCACCAAGCAATTTTAGTCTATCGCCACCACATTCATTAACATCAACCGTATGTCACCCACCAAGCAATTTCAGTCCATCCCCCCACTTACATGTATACCACCAGTGCGTTTCAACCAAGCATGAATATCATGAGTACGCCTCCCACCAAGCATGAGCAAGAACAATATGAGTGCGTCTCCGCCTTCATAATTGCGTCACTCTCACCATTAGTGCACCGTATGCGATCTAATTCACCCTAGAGATTGCGATTAGATCGATTTGGTCAAAGAGGTTTTAACGAATGCATGTGATCTTTTCCACTTTCGAAATCACGGGGATGTGTTACTGTAAATATGAGAAGACAAAGGAGGAAGAGGATTGGGGGAAAAGAAACATGACCAGGATCGATTGTGCAAGGAGGAAAGGTTAAAGAGGCAACGACAATGGTGACAATGGCGATGAACAGAGGAGATCCAAGTGGAGAGAGGGGTTGGAAGGAGACAACGATGTCAAGAGGGGATGGGTTAAGGAAGAAGATGAATTGTGCTTGATTGTCGAAGATGTTGGATAAAATGATCGATAACCTTCCCAAAGCAGAGGATTGGAATTCAAAAAAAAAAAATTAAAACAAAAATCAAAAATCAAATCTTTAAAAATCGAACAAAAAGATAAATTTTAAAAAAAATTTTAGAGGAAAAAATTGTTAAGAGGTATTTTAGAGGAAAAAGAAAAAGGATGGAGTACCTCTAGGTAATTGTTTTCTAACTTTTATCCAATTTAGAAATTTAAAATTATAAAATTAATTTAACTTTGTGTTAAAAAAATCATAACCATCATATATAAAAAGCTAAAGTATTTTTTCTTTATTTATTTTATTATAAATTAACAATTATATCTTATATTGTGCGTTCAATAATATAATAAATGTTTAAAAGTAGTAATATAGCTTAAAAATTAGATAATTCATCTGAAATGTTGAATTGTCTAAACAAGGTTATCAAATTATTTTTACAATATTTTATATAGCCTGAATTGTGTATCTTGATTTCAAAAGATAATAAAAAAATTCAGAATTTTCTATATGATAGGGATATAATTATATTTAATTTAATCTAATCTTATTTTTATATATTAAGATCTTTTATCGTGTAACGCACTAGTTAGTAGTGTAGTTAGTTCTTTTATATGAATTCGGGGGAGAGTCAGAATACACATATGAACTGGGCCCAACTGTTAACCCAAAAACCTAAGCTGATGGGTTATGGGTTCCTCATATATATATTCTATTCTTTCTATTTCTTCATGATCGATGTGGGTAAATCTGCTCACACATATCCTCAACAGGATCAACTATCTCATCGCATCAATACCATGTGTTTATTTGTTATGAATAGGATTATAACACTTCTCCAAATATTAGTGAAATTAATTAGATAATAACTTTGTGTAAATTTGGGTATTGACAATGGGCGATGGTCGATAGTGATTGGCGATCGACAATGGATGGTGGTCGATGGTCAGTAACGGACAGCGGTCATCGATGGACGACGGGCGGTCGGTGGCGGTTGGATGTCGGCACAGCCAATGTCGATGAGCAGCGGACGGCAGTGGTTGGCGGTCGGCGGGTACGACGTTGGTTGGCTAGGGTGACGATGGTTAGTGATATGGGTGAGGTTGTGCTTGTGATAGGGATCAATAGTATTATTGAAATTCTTACCTCATAATTGGGATAAACGGTGACATAGGAAGAGATGAGATTGATAATAAAAGGATTAGAGTCTTTTATCCCTTAGGAGAGATAAGTAATCCAAAAACAATTTTTACTACCAAACATAAAATTAACAGGAGTTCTCATCCAATCCTGCAGTTATCCTACATGTGAAACGTGAACCAAGTGTTTGATTCCATGACCAATATCAACAAAGAAAACCCATCAATATAAAACTTAAGAAAAACAAAATTAATCATTCTTCATTTGGGATAATAACAGGGAAGTGTGGGACTAGTTGTCAGTTGCCACCCTAAGAAACAGTTCTTGATTACTACACGATAAAGAGGTGCATTACCCATAGATTCTTCTATCTCATCCTTATAAACCGAGTGAGAAATTTTCTTACTACGCATACCATGTTTTTTTATCTTTCCCTGGTCCTCATCAGAGAAGCCTCCAGCAAAACCCCATTCATAAACAGTGAAAGAGAAAGTTAAGGAGTTCTCAGCATCAAGTTGTAATTAGCTCTCTCCACCAAAGCACATGGACGACAATATCTTGCACAAATCATTGATTGAGATATATCACATCATCTCGACTTCGATTCATTATTTTCACACCCCTCTCAATCAAAGCTCACACCACCACCCAACTTCACTCTCTGAAGATAATAAACACATTACACAAAACAAAACCTGGAAGTCATATATATTTCCTTTAAAGGGAACCAAGAAATGAGAACATGAAAAACATTAGTTTCCTATCAGGAAAACAAACACAAATAACACTGTTTTCCTTCCCCTGAATATTCTATATCCTCTGCCTCCTCTGCATCCTCTGCTTTTTCGAGCCTTCCAAAACAAAGACCTGTATGATTTGTGGTTGAATCATTTGGGTAAGTTCAATCACAGGAGAACAACTCATAGCATGTGAAGAATTTCATTACAGCCACAAGAACAAAAGATGGATATTGAAGCAGCAAACAATAATCAAAGAAGAAGGGTAAGCATCTTCAATCCATTGTTGCATCTCATATTTGTCTTCTTACGAATTTATCACCATAAAATAACTCGACACTCTACAGGTTTCTCTTCTCTTATCGGAGAAGGTGGGTGGGGGTGCCCCCTCCAGTCCATATGACCAGAGTGCATAGTTGGTGGTTGTTATTGGAGTCGGTGACAACTTGGGCTTAATAGTACATATATTTCATCTAAATTCATTTCTCAACAAAAAAAAAATGCTAAAAGTAACCGATTTGCAGAATATTAACTCATATATATGTAACTCTGTTCGAATTAGGCACCAGCAATTTTTTTAATCGCTTCTGATGTGTTGCACCTGATTTGTGTAGTGGAATTCATCATGGAGAGTGCTGACACTTGCATACCAGAGTCTGGGAGTAGTCTACGGTGACTTGAGCACATCCCCTTTATACGTCTACAAGACGGCCTTTGCGGACGACGTCAATCACGTGGAGTCGACTGAGGAAATCTACGGTGTACTGTCATGCATATTCTGGACGCTGACGTTGATCCCTCTGTTGAAGTACGTTTTCATCGTGCTCAAAGCGGACGACGACGGTGAAGGCGGCACGTTCGCTTTGTACTCGCTGCTTTGCCGACATACGCGTGTGTGCTCGTTACCCAACGGCCAGCCTGCGGACATGGAACTGTCTGCATATAGGAACGAGAAAAGGGTGGTTAAATCTGTGTTGCAATCGACATTGGAGAAGCATATCGGGTTGAGGAGGTTGCTGCTCATTCTTGCTCTCATTGGGGCTTGTATGGTCATAGGTGATGGCGTCCTCACGCCTGCTATTTCTGGTACGAGTTTGTTAATCACGCTCTCTTTTACATTGCTCGTCTCTTTTTGTGATGAAATTTATGAAATAGTTAGAGAATCATTGTGACGCCCCGGCCAACCCTGAGAAACTTCCCATGATGTTATCCATCGCAACATTACTCCACGGAGTTCTAAAGTGATGAGCTACCGAAAATAATGGTACACCTTGTTGGTATAGGTAATAGTATCAAACTATTTAAGTAGATCCTTACAATCATGTACCAAACAAACGTTGAAAGTTAAGGGGTTCAATGCAAATATTTTTTTCCCCAATGAATTATATATTGAAATTGGAGCAAAATGGAGTTTTTAGTCTATCAGAGAGCTGTGATTAGTAAAACATGTATTTTCACTGTAAATATTGATGATTTACACACATGAAGACAAAAATTATCAAAATCTTCTACTTTTCTCATACAATCCTTTTATCATATTTTGATGTATTATCGTCAAGTATGTTGCATTCTATGTCCTGTTGTAGTGAGACTTGGTTGTCCTTTGTACAGTCTTTGCAGCAGTGTCTGGACTAGAGTTCTCAACTGCAAGACAACATCATCAATGTAAGTTCTGTTTCATCATTTCAACAATCATATGGTCACCATGGTTCAAACGAAATGCAACTAAAAATTTCCAAAATAGAAATTTTTAGGAGTGTTACGGGATATGACGATAGTTTTATCTGTGACTATAAAGCTTCAGGGAATAGTCAAAAGGAAAAATCCAAACCCTAAATGGGAGAAAAAGTCCGAAGGAGGAATGCAAACTCTAATTGGCTTGAATATATTTATGAAATTGGTAACTGTTATCATTTTTTTTTTCCACAATCGATACGAATAAATCTATTCATATATACTTTCAATATTATTAATGCTTCAACGCTACGCACACTGGTTAATGTAGAATGCTTCAGACTACAATTTAAATGATAGTTAATTCCAATATGGTAATTCCAATATGCATCAGTGTAGAGGTCAAAACTTGTGGTTCACCAGATTATGAGGTACAAAGCCTTATACATTTTGTTTGAATTCTTTTTTATGGAAAAACACTTCACTACAAATCTATAATACAAATGTAATCTATAATACAAATGTAGAATTTTCTTTGGGTTAGTCCTCCATTAATTCATCCATTAACGCTTCTTGATATATTCCATTAAATCTTTTGAATTATTTTTAAACTTCATTTTTCATTTCTTATATCCTTTCCCATTCTTAATATGAAACTTCTCAACTTTATTCTTATTTTTTCATGCCAAAATATTTCTCCTTTGAAATAAAAGTAAAGAATTAAAGAAGTATTGATAGAGAAAAACTCAATGCTAGTATGATTTTAAGACCAGTCATAACCATGATTAAGCGTGGCCGAACCAATTATATTAATTTATCGGAAAAGGAAAAGACAAATGGGACCATTTTGTTTTTCTTCATGGGAGGACGACCTGGATCTTTATAGGCCAATTTAGGTAGAGCCCAAACTATAGAACAGAGACATATCGTGACAAAAAAAAAAAAAAAATTAATGGGTTCATTGCTTTTACCATAGCTAGGTTGGTTTCCGGTCAGTTATTTCCTTTAAGTTGATAGCTGATGTGTCTCCATAATAAAGTAAAAGCCTAATCCCTATATCAAATGGTTGTGCTAATAAGGGATTTGTGGGGTATGTTAGTTTGTCAAACGAAATTTGTTAAATGATAATTATTATTTTTTTCTAATTATGAGATCAGAGATTCGACACCTAATGACATATAAAAACAATTTGTCCATGTAAAAATAGAAATACAGTTGTATACATCACATGATTATAATACTATATTGAGAGAAAAAAACAACACAAAATTATGAATTTGAGTGAAAAACGGAAGAAAAACCCTCAACAACATTAGAAACTCTAATGACAAACCATTATGTGAAAGAAAGATTACAGGTCTTGTTACATGGATCGTATTTATATATCCATAATAAATGAAGATACGATCCTAAAAACAGAAAAGCTCGACACAGTTTGAACTGCCCGTGAGCCTTATGCATGGCCTCCCTAGGTCGTGCCCAGTGACTCTAGTCTCCCAAGATGCACGACTGTGCACCATACACACGGTTGCCCTAGATCGTGCTAAGTGCCTCGCTGGACGCCATCAGGCATGGTCATGCATCATATGCACATTCCATGCTGAACACCTTTTACCTTTTATTCCTTTATGTTGTTTTCTTCACATAATAACATAAACACGAGTTCACATCAAATTAGATATCCTGTTTAGGTTTCAGAAACGTCCCTCGTACTGACTCAGAATAGCATACAGCTGTCAAAGACATGTGATGGGGGGTTGGGTGGGATAGGGGAGTTGTAATTAAATTATAGACTAATAATTAAAACTATAAATAACTAAATTGATTGCAAGGAATTGTTGGTCGGAGTTGTAAACTATTAGAAATAAATACATGGAGGATTCTGATCACTTCAATCACCTTATGGATTAATCATCGAAATTAAAGATAATGAATTAGTGTAAATTTGTATATAATGACTTGGTTGAAATGAAGGAGATACCTTTAATTATGTTCTATAATGTTCTAATTATCAAGATAGTTTGAATAATTAAACTAATCATCTATCTTATATATCATGGTATCATGAATACATTAAAAAAAAGATAATTGAATAAACTAAGGAATATACCAAACATGAATTAATAATAAGATAGTTTGTTTTACTCATTAAGATGTCAAAAGATCCTAACTACACTATAACAAGATAGCTTTATCTATAATATACTTAATTGCTACTTTATATGACAGAAATAGTTTGATCATTAATTAGATCAATCTGAAAAACATCACCAATTTAGAGGCATTCAAGAGTAACTATGTCATAGTTAATGTACAAAGTAACAATGTTAAAGTGTCGATCTTTGACATCATTCATGTAAAACAAACCGAATTCAATAGATAGACATAACAAATCTTATAATCCATTCGCTTTGCGTCATTATAAAAACTCCCTACTAACTAATCTACTCAACATGATATTGGAAAACAACACAAACATTGATAAACATACAAAGACAACCATTATGATCAACATGGACTGAATCCAATGACTAAAGTGCATATATAATTATGAGAATATTCATGCTCATCAACATCAAATAGTCGATAACCTCAACATCCTTTATCCTCTGTGTTGTTCACTATAGGAGTAAGACTCTATATAACTCGCCCTCCCCATACAGTGTCCATGACAAGATTAACTGGGCTATTGTGCTAATAAGGGATTACGTGATTCATGGACTTGATTGACGCCAAGCCTCATCTTTTGGAATCCAATAACTATGTAACCATGCTGATTACTGATTAGCATAACAATGTATTTTTACTCTTCGTTCTTGCGAATAATATCACTGACCAGCTTACTGGTTATACTATAAGTTCGACAAAAGTAGTAAGCAAGAGTTTATTGCTAACGGCTCTTTTCCATGATTCTGCAGATATAGAAGTTCCAATTGCTTGCATTATATTGGTGTTCTTGTTCGCCTTGCAGCACTACGGGACTCACAGGGTGGCATTTCTCTTCGCACCAATCGTCTTGACATGGCTTCTTAGCATCAGTACAATAGGTTTATACAACATTGTGAAGTGGAATCATCATATTTTCGAAGCGCTTTCTCCCTATTACGCGTTCATGTTTCTGACTAGATCAAGGAAGGCTGGTTGGATGACACTAGGAGGCATCCTACTATGCAGCACAGGTAGACAACATTCACCAAATATTTGCACGTCAACAATATTTGCACGTCAGCGAAAACTGGTTTAAAAGGACCTCCGAGTTTAGGGGATGCTCGGTTGACTCAAAGGAAATCCTTCAGGATTTCCTTTCTAAAAAACCAATATCTACGAATCATTCGTGCTACCTCCGGCATGGGCCCAAAGGTTGCTGTAGATGGCTTATGTAATCCTCCCCATTAGTTCGCTTGTTATCTGCGACGAAGTTTTGCTGATGAAACATTTCCGATTGAAGAATCCAATGTATTGCCTCTAAAATCAAGTCTTCTCTACTTCAGGTTCCGAAGCCATGTTTGCTGATCTGGGACACTTCACGCAGTCATCAATAAAGGTAAGCTTGACTTGGTTGATCTGATACCTCCTAGCATAAATAGAAGAACCAAGTCGATTAATTTCTGCCTTGAGCTTGTCTGATTTTTAAACTTGTACTAACAGGTGGCATTCACGTTCCTTGTGTACCCAGCGTTAATCTTGGCATATATGGGTCAGGCTGCTTTTATATCAAAGCATCGTACGCTTGAAGGCGTAGAATTCTATGTATCCATTCCCGGTAGGTATCTCGCATGCACGGTGGTTATAACTTTTGTAAGAGACCTATCTTGCTCTATGATCTAATGAACACTTACTGACTCCGAATTTCTGGTTGTTATTTTTTTTTTTTTGGGGGGGGGGGGGGCATGAGGCACTGAGATGGCCAATCTTCGGAATAGCGGTGCTTGCGGCAATCGTGGGAAGTCAAGCTGTGATCACAGGAACCTTCTCTATCATCAAACAATGCACTTCATGGCACTGTTTTCCTCCTGTCAAAATAATCCACACTTCGTCCAGGATTCATGGTCGAATCTACATCCCTGAAGTTAACTGGATTCTGATGTTTTTGTGCATAGCTATTACTGTTGGCTTCAGAGACACCAAGAGCCTCGGAAATGCAGCAGGTATATATATTTGTTCATCTAAATAGAAGTCGTAATCAGAGCGGATACTTCCATCGATCCTAAAACCAGTCTAAGATTCTATTTCTTTTTCTGGCTTTCGAGGAAATACATAGAAACGAAGTTTGATGCTTTGATTAAGTCTCTGCCTTTGTTTCGAGGGACAGGTTTGGCAGTGATAACGGTGATGCTGGTTACAACGTGCCTGATGTCTCTTGTGATGGTATTATGCTGGCACAAGAGTCCAGTCTTGGCCCTATGCTTTCTCCTCTTCTTTGGTTTCATCGAATCCCTCTATTTTTCGGCATGCCTCATGAAATTTCTTCAAGGAGCTTGGGTCCCTATAGCCCTCGCATTTATCCTCATCGTGATCATGTACATCTGGAACTACGGCACCCGGAAGAAGTACGCATACGACGTTCAAAACAAGGTCCCCATCAACTGGCTCATGAGCCTGAGTCCAGATCTTGGAATAGTGCGGGTTCGTGGCATTGGCCTCATACAGACAGAGCTTGACTCTGGTGTCCCGGCCATCTTCTCTCATTTCGTTACCAACCTACCGGCATTCCACCAGGTCCTCATCTTCCTTTGCATCAAGAACGTGCCGGTTCCTCGTGTTGATCCCAAAGAAAGGTTCTTAGTAGGAAGAGTTGGTCCAGAAGCACATAGAATCTATAGGTGCATTGTTCGCTATGGTTACCTCGATCACCATAAGGATGATTGCGACTTTGAGAAAAATCTTGTAGGAAGCATTATTGAGTTCATTTGTGGGGAGAAGCAAGAAGAAAATCATGCCATGAAGCGACAGGGTATTGAGGATGGGGGAACAATGCTCGTTGTTGGATCACTCGCGCCAAATCTCGAAGCCATAAAGATAGAAGATGAAGAAGTTTCGGACTCCGTTCATCTGATGGCCGGAGCGACGTCATTGGAGCAGGATGAAACTAAATCCCCGGAAAAACCGAAGAAGAAGTCGAGGCTTGTTCTACCAGGAATCCAGACCTTGGATGAAGCAACAGAGAAGGAGCTGACAGAGCTAATGGAGGCAAGAGAAGCGGGTTTAGCGTTTATCTTAAGCAACTCGTACGTGAAGGCGAAGAGCGGATCTAGCTTGATCAAGAAGATTGGATTAAACTATGTGTATGATTTCTTGAGAAGAAACTCAAGGGGATCTTCCTATGCTCTCAATCTTCCCCATGCATCCACACTAGAGGTGGGGATGGTTTACAATGTTTGAAACGTTGGTTTTTTAGTAACTAAACTGCTCATGTATTTCCATTGCTAGTAATAATAGTTCACACACATACTTAACATCGATACTGATGATTTCTGGTGCATTCTGTAATATCGTTTGTAGCAGATCAATATATCAGTAGCAGTAGAGCGTGAGAAGAGAACATTAAGGGTTCAGGTGAAATCTTGTAACCCATGATTGTTTATAGTGGATTTTCATCGGACAATTACTTAGTGTTTTTTCATTCCCAAAGACGGTTTTCCCACCACAAATTGACAAAAATACGTAATGAAAGTTTCTCTTACGTTTTAATAGCAGTAAACAATGATTTTGTGAACTGTACATCATAAACGTGTGCATTTTAGTTTTGTGCATATAAACTATAAAAATCAAAATGACAAATAAAATGTAAGTGAAAATTTCATTGGATACTTTGCCCAATTGTTCCATATAGAATTTCTATTAGTCCTCGGTTGTCAAACTTTTGACCCTTGATTAATTGTGATTTTGTTTGCGGTTAGACTCATCAATTGTGATATCTCTTCATTTTGTGGGTCACGACATTTCAATTCTCGGGAACCAGTTCGAGGCTTACCTTTGATTTGCAAGATAATTCAAGTGGGGACGGCAAATGTTGTTGAATACTCCTTCTCTCGTACAAAGAATACAACGATTTGACTAAGGATTTTGATGAGGTAAATTTTGACCGGCATCTCTGGAAGATTAAGGGTTGTACGAGGATCGAACGTTGTTAAATATAACAGCAGGCAAGCGGGTTCCAAACGTCGTTTGCAGAAGTGTGTTCAAGCCCGCAACGAAGAGCAAAGTCTGGATGACATCGGCTTTCTCGGCCTGATGGGTAAAAGAAGAGAAAATAATAGTCACGCTTCATCAGGTCCAAAGTATCACAGGAGGATGAACTACTCAGAAGTATGTGTCAAATAGGACTCTTTCGCATGTTTAAATTCTTACATTTCCTCCGCCCATCGGTGGAACAAGAGCCATGGGAATAAGCACGGTTGTGCCAAGCATCACTAGATAATGTTGGAAACCAAGGAGTACCGCCTCCGCTGCAATCAAAGCAATTTAAATCTTTCATGATTCACAAAAAAATTTCTCCGAAAAAAATCATCTTCTACATAGACGATAAAAACGAACAACACTTTATCAGTTTTGACCTTATATTTTTTTAAGGTCATTCTCCGACTTTTTTGGTGGTGTTGCATCATCCCCGTCAATAATCCCCTTGAGGAAGTAAAATTTCATTCTATATTTTAAATGTTGTAGTTGTTGTTATTTAATTTTTCGATATTATTTAATCGAACTACTAACTTCTGTCATTGTGACTCCAAATAACAGCAGTAATATTATTTTTATAACGCGATGAAAATATTTTTTACAACAGTAGTAAAATTTTATAATTCCAAATGGAAACAATAAAAAATATTTTTCATTAGTAATTTTATTTTTTAATAAATTTATTTACCGAGTCTGATAAAAAATAATATTTTATCAACTGTATTCCTGCGACGTGGCTTTGATACCACTTATTAAGAAGCCGGATCGTTAAAACCAAAATATATCAACAATTATAACTTATAATAAGAGTAGAATATTATAAATTCTTATACTTATAAAAACAATCATACTCTAATTATGTTTAACATTCATAATTTATATCATAATTTATTTGAAAACACTCTTCAAATACACACTTATTTTTGCACTTAAGAAACTTTCTAAGTTTTTATCGTAATAAATAAGGGTGCTAAACATTCCTTATATACTAGTTATACAACCATAATTCTTATTCCCCTTAACTAATTTTCCATAATCAACCTAAGAGACTACTACATTCAAGGGGTCTAAGTTAGATTATTAGTTTGCAACTAAACTTTTTAGGATAACTAATTTCTAGTTCTTTAAATTTTCAAAGCTATCTTTCTTAATTCAGCAAAAAAAAAAAAAGATAGTCTTAGGATGATTTGTTGAACTAGGAAATATAATCAAGGAGATTAGGAGGTGAATGTTCAACATCTTCACCATGTCTTCAGCATAAAGGATCTTGGTGATCTTCATTTTTTTTTCTTGGCATTGAAATCACTCACAGTGCTGATGGCATTGTCCCGACTCAAAAGAAGTATGCTGCTGAGCTTTCAAAGGACTACTCTGTTCCTACTTCAGCTCGAGCTATTACTCTATTGCTTTTAAATTGCAAGTTTACTGCAGATAGTAGCCCATTTCTGGAGGATCCCACTTCTTATAGGTCTCTTATTGGTAAGTTGAATTTTCTTACCCAGACAAGACTTGATATATGCTATGCAGTTCAGTCTTTGTCAGTTTATGCTATGCATTTGCTCAAGTACATAAGCAATTCAGCAGGACAAGATATTTTACTTTGTGCCACTGATCAAATGAGATTACGTGCTTTCTATGATAGTGATTGGGCCTCATGTCCTCTTAGTCGAAGGTCTGTTAATGGCTACATTGTGCTTCTTGGGAGTTCTCCTCTCAGTTGAAAATCGAAGAAACAATCTGTTGTTGCCAGGTCTTCCGCCAAGGCTGAATATTGAGCCATGGCTAATGCATCAGCTGAGGTTGCTTAGCTTGTTCAGTTATAGTGTGTGCTTCACATCCATGATCTTCGATTTGTTACTCTTCATTGTGACAATCAATTGGCTATACATGTTGTCAAGAACCCCATTTTCCACAAACGTACCAAGCACATTAAGATCGATTGTTACTTTACTCGTGACAAAGTGCTTGAAGGTTTGATTTAACTGTCAGTATGTTCCCTCTTCACGTCAGCATGATCTGTTATTGCGCAAGCTGGACATGGTATTCTCTCCTCCCCAGCTTGAAAGAGGGGGGTGAAGGAGTATATGGTTGTATCATGATATGTGATGTATGGTATATGGCTATGATAAGAGTAAGTGTGTTGTATAGTATGCGCAATGTAAATAAACCTCTAGTCACATGGCTATAAAAAGGATGTACACTGCAATTTTCCACAAGGAGAAAAACACATTTTTCGGAGGAGTTGGTTCAAAGTTTCTCTAACTTTCCTTTTTCCTTTCTCTCGTGTCTCTACACGATCGTCTTCTTCCTCAAGCGTGTGCCGCCATTGATGAAGTTCATGTATGTCTGTGCTCTTGATCTTGTCAGACAGTGATCCCCAACCCGAACCTTGCTCATTGTCATCCCTAACCTGAATCAGCATATCCAAAGCTTGACCAAGAGAATAAATTATAGATCGAATCAAATTAAAGTGCCCACGATAGCATAGTTATCATGATAACATCCCAACACATCGAATTTACAGCAGAAGAACCCTTTTTTCCTAAGGCGTCCTATAATATGTAGTTGCCGAGATCTCTCAAGTGGAATTTTCATGAAAAAATAATCAAACGGAAGGGAAGTATTTGTTAAGCTTGAAGGGAAGCGAGTAGAACTCCTCGCTCCTTGAGTCGCCTCCGAATGACCGGAACTTGTCCCACCAATGCTTCCCCCTGTCCTTCCTCACCGAGCTGTCTCCCCGGTGCAGAGTGTTGTCGAAAAAGTATGCCAATATGGCAGCCACGAATGCTGGTGATGAGAAGGGGACGTTGATCATGTCGTTAAACTGTCACCAAAGAAGTAGTTCAAGAAAGCATGAACCCAAGTGACAGAACGAAGCTTGAAACAATTAACAAAGAAGTTCAATATGAAGCAGTCGACAAATTATGAAAATATGATGTTTATAGTGTTTCATGTTACTATTCATGATAATAATAATAAGATGCTGCTTATAGGTTTGTAAGTAATGAACAGAAATGTCAATGTCAATTGAGAAGGTAGAGCCAGTGAATTACCCATCTGAGGCTGGTATGGACAGGACCATAACCGTTAATGGCGGTGTACTCGTTGAAGTATTGAGGTATCGACAAACCCAAGAAGATTGAGAACCCCAATATGAACTTAGTCCTGAAGCTGTTGAGATTGCAGAACTGAAGAAAACTAATACCCACCGAACCTGCAGAGGCGTACACCGAGAATGTATCACGTAATAAAGTCCAAGTATGCGAATTTTTGCTGCTAAGTGGAGTATAAGAGTGCGAACACATACCAACATAGGCAAAGAACAGGCAGTATAGAGCAGCAACTATTGGCGGTGGGATTGAAGCAAAGATGGCTCCAAATTTTCCTGTGAAGTTAAGATTTCAGTTTGGAAACTAAGGGATGGAAGTTAAAGCTAATGATGCTGCGAAATCATATGAAATAGTATTGATTGATGTCAAAGTCTAGGATTGCAATACTCAAGGATGAAAACATGGCAAAACTTGTCTTTGAACATACCGAGGACGGAAAAGAAAAGCATGAAAATGGCCGATATTTGGACAACCCTTCTGCTTCCAACTCGCGTCAATGTTAACAGGCCTGCATTTTCACTGCAAGGAAACCAAGCAACTAATAACAGGACACAGTTCATTCAGGAACTCAAAGCCTGTATAAATCAAGAGGAAAGGGGTGGCTCATGTGGAAGAACACATGCTATACGGAATCTTACACGGACACGGAAGTCCCAGCCGAAGTCCCAAACAGCCCAGATAACAGAATGCCAATCCCCTGCAAGTTTGCAACTCAAACTTTTCAATCAGCTCTTTCAGACATCAGAGATGCAGCAACATTAAAGAAACTGATGGAACAATGGGCTAGTTAAACAACAAGCCAAAGATCAGCGAGCCCGTGAACAGGAAATGTAAACGGACTGACCATGGATGGTTAGGAAAGTTGGAAATATTTTCAAGTAAAGTATAGAATAACTAACACAAGAACTGATGAATTCTTGTAAGTTACCTGCCAGCCAACACCACGGCTGAGAACAGAAGGCGGCAAAGGTGTTGCACTTGCGGACCTTGATACAGCAATAAAAGCACCAGTGGACTGTAATGAGCATTCAACGATTGTCAGAGACATGCTCAATCATGAAAGTTACCTAGCATATACATCCTTGCTAAACAAAGCAAACAAACTATCATTTATTTTTCACCGTGCTAAGCCAGTAGAGATCTGACCTCTACAAGAGCAACGAATGAAGCAAACATCATCGCAAAAGCTTCCCCAGCATCGAATGTAGGCGGTCCCCACTGAAATGGATATGGAACGCTAATCCTGCAAGGCCATATAAATATGGCAGAATATAACAACACCTAACTTCTTCATTCAACCCAAAAAAAAAAAAACACAAGTTCTGCGTGGAACAAAAAATGTGGCGTAGGAAGCAGAGAAAAGGGAGACTACCAAGGAGCAGCCTCAATAAGTCCAGAGCGGTCTGTCCGACAAGTAGCTTGTATCTTAGGTGCGGCATTATTATAGGCTCCGCCCACAGTGAGAAGATAAGCATATAACCAAATAATCGCCACAGAGAAGATTACAGAAAAACGCTCGAAAATATTTTTTCCAAATCTCAGGACATGAGGTAGATACTGCAAGACATAAGAATTGTGTTACTGCACTCCTTCCGCAGATGCAAAACTGGCCACGACAAGATATGCAATGCAAGTAGCCGTGAATCAGTTTTCTAATGCCATAATCATACCTGAGCAATGAGCACCAAAACTATGAGCTGTGGCAAGCCAATCTCAATGCACTTAGCCACCTAAGCAAGCAATAACAGGATTGCAACATCAATCAACTGCGCAATTGCCTCCCAAAAAAAAAAGAACAAAAAAAGACCTAAGGACTTGTACCCCAGGAAAGCCAAGCGCATAAAGTCCAAATCCAACTAGAGATACCAAAGGAACTGCTGAAAGAGGGCTCAAGAACCTGAGATAAATTTAACAAAACAACGGTAAGTCCAGTGGCCATCCATTTTGGAGAAACTGATACAGAAACAATTCATCCAAATTTCATGGAGAGGGCATATGAAGTGCTGTATATCAAGTTCTGCATCATTAAGGTATACACCAATGACCATGATAGTCAACAACCTACCTCACAACATTACGCCAAAGGCCACTGAATCCCAGTACAATTTGAAGAACAGACGCAACAATCAGTGCACCTTGGATACCCCGCATTGTTCTCTTGAATTGCTGAAGAATCATGGAAATAACAATAGTCATAACAAAGACATGAAAGTCCATATTTGAGGCGACTCCGAGGTGTTTGCAGGGTTTCTGCTAACTCCTTAGCCATTATCTTGGATGACCGCATCTATGCAAATCCATATAGTTTTGACAAACTCTGGGAGGAACAATGGTATATGCAAGAAGTGAATGATCTGTATTACGAACCGTGATAGGATCTGGAGCATTGGTATGTCTACCAGCCCAAATAATGGAAATGGTCGGAGCAACAAAAGTAAAAGACCCTCCCATAACAGCAGGCAAGCGAGTTCCAAACGTTGTCTGCAGAAGTGTGTTCAAACCAGCAACAAAGAGCAATGTCTGGATGACATCGGCTTTCTCAGCCTGATGGGTAAAAGAAGAGCAAAATACTATATCATGCCTCAGTCAGGTCGCAAATATTAAAAGAGGATAAACAGATCAGAAGTAAGTTAAATAAAAGTCCGACTCTTTAGCATGCTAAATTCTTACATTTCCTCCGCCCATTTGTGGAACAAGAGCCGTAGGAATAAGTACGGTCGTGCCAAGCATCACTAGATAATGTTGGAAACCAAGGAGTACCGCCTCCGCTGCAATCAAAGCAATTTAAATCTTCCATGATTCACAAATAACTTTCCAAACTCTCTGGCGCATCACTGTTTTGAACTTTTAGTATAGATGATTCGTGGAATGGTAACAAAACAGGTATAGGGGCGTTAAGGAGTTGAACACTGAGACCTTCAGTAATTCTATCACAATCTTTATTTTTATTTACTTTTTTGTCAAAGTTTTGTTCCTTCGCAGACAACATGACAACTAGCAACCAAGGATTCAAGTTTACTAGATTTACACAATAACCCAATTCATTAAACATTGAAAAAAAGCTCATTCAAGAAATCACAATTCAATTCCACCACCAAACTCAGAAACCCCTCTTTCTTTGAGATTCAAAAAGGGAAAAAGACAAGCCTTTTAAAAGTGAAGAATCTGGACTCCCAATATCTACATGAACAAACATAATTCACAGAAATAATTTCTTCTACTTCTAAAGAAAATTTAACAAGTCCATGAAGACTTAAAGCTGGAGAAATTTAACATACATGCCAAAAACACTTGTCTCACAATGAATCAGCCACAATAGCACCACCAACATACTTATCCACGGTCAAAACTCTCGTGACAGAAAATCGTGCAAAGTTAATATCAAAGTCCCAAAACATCCTCAACAGAAGTGTTTGAACTGAATGATTAAATTAGAATATGATCGAAAAGGGTGTACTCACGCCATGGAGGAGGACTTGTGATGCAGTAGGAGACATTGGGTAGCTGATCCTTTGGTGGATGTGGTGTTGGCTCTTCTGATTTCGCTGGTCCTCCTCCTCCTGCCATGAACTCACTCTCTCACACTCTTCTTCACTGAAACAAAAACACCAACAACAGAAACAAAAACAACACTTACAACAACATCAACAACTGCTCTAGTACAGAATCAGTGAGAACTCGTGTATCAAAACCCACAAAAAAACCCAGATCCAAAATCAAAACTTTATCAAAAACCCAAGAAAATCAACCCGAAACATACAATGAAATGGACAGAAATGAACTGGAATGAGCAAAATGGAGAAGAAATTAGAGTATCCAGAAGACTCCAGTGCCTATTCAACAACTGTAAGACTGTTGGACACTGACATTTCCCAAAGCAAAAGGCTCATCACCCACATGTATATCCTCCTCCAATTATGGATTAACCAAAGTTTCTTAAACAATATTGAAAAGATTGTATAAGAAGACGAAACTGTATACCTGGGTCCTAAACAGGATTAGGAACACAAAAATACAAAATACTTTTGAGGAGATAAAGAACAGTGTGGCAACAAAGGATTAAAGGTCCCCAAAAGGAGAAGATAGGCTTACTCTTTGGGCCAAATTCTTTTCTGAGAAGGGAAATGGAAAGATGAAGAGGGCAGGCAACATACCAGAAAGTCAACAAATGTTTACTGTGCTCACCTAAATTTTTCACTAATGATGAGTGTGGAGGGCTGGTTCCACAGTCCCTCTCCTTCAAGAATAGAACTTTGGAGGTGACAATGCGCAAGGGTTCCCAACACAATATCTCATGGTTTCGGACTTGGATTCCCAGTCGTAGGATGAGGATCGCGTGCTGTTATTTTTTTGGACAATAATAATATTGTATATCGTATCAAGGGTACATATTGCATCATTTAACTATCTCAAAAATTTCGATTCTTGTTTGTTTTGGAGGGTTGGATTCCTTTTTGTTCAATAGCCACAGCAGTGAATTCCTTGCATTTATTGTAAGAGTAAAAAACTATCGGATTCATTTTGTGCAAAACAAGTCGAATACAAGTAGGGTTGGATCGTCTTGTTGTTGTGTTTTCACATAGAATTCGTTCATAATATAGGTTTAAAATAGAATGTTGCACTCCCTTGATGAGTTTTTCTGGTAGCTTGCGAAATGAACAGAAAGCAATCCAACTCTGGTAAAATGCCACAGTTTGATTGGGTCAAAGAAGTTGCAATAGTATTTTTTTGAGTCCGACCGATATGAATGCCAACTAGTTTATCCCACACTTAATAATAGTTCATCAGTTCCATATTATTTATAATATAATATAATAATCATATTATTTGTTTATTAGATGATACGATATGAAATTTATTTTAATCTAAATTTATAATATATGATTTAAATCAGTCAATTTTAATATTTAATGATAAATTTATAAAATATATTATTTGATGATCATTTATAACACGATCAATTTGATGATTTATGTGATATTTTTTTTTATGAAATGGAGGGAGTAGAAAAAATAGGTTTGTAGTGACATTTATTTGCTGGTAAAATGATGATATCAAGAATTGAAGTCCAGCAACGAACCATGCCATAAAAACAATTTTAAGGATGTTTGTTGCCAAATGATAAAACATTACAACATTGTAGTATTCTCCGAGTGTGCGCGCATATATTTTATAAATACACGATTGTGTCAATTACTCATCATACATATGATATGAGCAATAATTTAAAGTTTAAACACATGGTGGGGTTATACATCACACTATATTATTATTGTGTGAAGTTGAATTAAAGTGGAACCTATCATCCATGCACCAAGCTTTTTATATACTCCAAATTTGCAATCATAGCACCATCGATGGAAGTTCCTTACCTAAAAAAGTGCACTAATCAAATGTTATTTCATGCGGTATGTTTTGGATTCTTTAACCACTCTTGCGCGTAAACATCAGTACTTCAAAAAATATTTATTAGGAACAAATTCGTTACAAGTGAGCTTGCTCACTTACGTATGTGAATGCCAATACATCTAGGAACGTTAATGTCAAATCTGCAATCCGCAAACTCATTGGAAATTGAAGATCAATTTCCTTCACATCAATCTTTTTTCTCGACAAACACATGTATCAATAAATTGCTAGTTTGAAGCTTTTTATTATCCAATAACTCAAGAGACGGACGTCTAATGTGAGAATTCCATAAAACATCAATCATCAGCATAAATTTGACCAGTAATCGATGAAAAGTTCCACATAGACTCCAAATGACATTTTCATGAGAGTTCTATTGAATAACGTACGTACACATAATATCGATGGTTTTTTTTTTTTTTTTAAGTTTGAGTTTTTTACTAAATAATTATCTTTGACGATCACACTCAATTAGGACGATCACCCTACAAGTCTTTCTCTCATCTATCCCAAAACCAAAAGTGTCTTTTTTTTCTAGGACCATTTAGCCTTTGCGCACACTTTCCGTGCTTTATGCTTTAACCCTCTCTCACCCTCAACAACCATGAACTTGATTTCCATTTTGGTTTGTTATATGGTTAGTTGAGTCCATATTGTACAGTCTACAACTATACTATCTCATGATCATCCCATTATGCTTACATTCTTGTGGTTCTTTATGTGCATATTCCAGAAAATAACACATTCAGAACTTTGATTTTATAACAACTACAAGGCGATGTCTTCCGTTACAATGTTGTGTAGTTTCGTGCATGGGTCTAAGGTTACGATTGTGTTTAAAGCTCCGAGAAAAGTTTAGTGAGATTGTCTTTCACTTTTTGAGTGCTACCCATGTTAGTGTTATCAAAGTAAAGGGCTTCTTTTTTCTAATAGGAAAAGGAAAGATGATTGTGAAGTTTGGCTAGCGTCTTTCCAATGTTATGTATCCCTATGGATTTAATATCCAACGGTCGATGCACGTAACAATTACAATTGGATATGAAGTAACTTGCACAATACTCAATTTTTTTAAAAAGGGGATCATATCAAGGGTACCTTCTTTGAGACTCTAGCACGTAACACTATACAAGTGATTGCCGATTGGTGAATGAATGAGATGGAGATTTCATGATTCATTAGTCAATGAAAAAAGAAAATATTTTTCTCGTTTATCATCCGCCCAAAAAAAAAAAAAACTCTTAAGTCTTAATTTTAATATTTTGAATCACATTATTTAGCTCACAAAAAAAATGGAAATGGTTGCAATATCCATCAGATTGTAAGCATCATCACTCATCAAGATGCCAATTTCAGTTTTGTTTGGACTGAGCTAAAATACTTTTAGGTGTTTATAATTGATTGTATTAAGGAGAAGCTGATTATAAAATTCAAAAAAACACTTTCTTGTTTATTTAGCTGATTGTAATTTAAATTGATCAAAACAAGAATCACATTTCCATGTTTAGAGTCAAACTACTTATTTCGTTCAGAATTTAAATTTCGTAAAATAATTATAAAACTGACAACCAAACATTATTCACAGTTTAAAATTTGAGTTTAAAATTCTTTGTAAAAAAAATTGAGCTTAAAATTGATTTTGATTTAACTTTAAGCCCGCAAAACAGGGGTTGTTTATTCCATGGACCGAACTGGGCTAAGCACTTGGACCGAGCCACATAATCCACCAACAACGGGCATGAATGAATGGGCCATCTGTGCCATGCCCACAATATTCCTCCACCACCGCTTCCTCCTACGCCTCCGTCAGTCGCCGGATCTCGGCGGCGATGCTCGCCGCCGCGCCATTCTCTTCGGAGTTCATCGCCGCCGCGCCATTCTCTTCGCAGGTGAACTCCTTTTTTCTCGTCTCACTCGTTCATTTTTTTCTCTCAGTCAATGGCGTTTGTTGAATCTTGTTGTTGGGGTGTGATTTGTCGTGATTATTTGTAATATTATATGGATTAGGTTTTCTGGGTTAGCGTGTTTTTTTGGTGGGTGGGTCGATTTTGATTCTGGGATTATGGAGAATCGGGCGTTTTTGTATTAGCACTATCTGGCAGGTGTTGATGCATTGGCTGTGTTGTATTCTTGTGTCTGGCGATTGTGTCTTCTTTAGAAACATGGTTTCACTCTTGTAGATGCATTTGTGACTCATGAGCTATATAATGTACTGGTCAGGAGTATTCTAAATGATTTTGGTAATTTTATGATATTTTGGAAGTGATTACATCGTCGTCGGATCTTCAAATCAATTATTTAGATTATTTATTATTGATCATAAATTCTTTTTTCTCATTCTAATATTTGATGTTAGGAAAGACTTCTTAAAACCCTATGTCCCAGCCTATGCTGGGCATACATGGGTTGTCGTATTCTAACACCTGTTGTAGTTTTCTTGTAGTAACAAGCACCTTTTTCGTGGTTACGTTTCCCTATCATATGTTCCAACTTTTAAGGATAAAACACCTTACTCCGAAATGCAAAACTGGTCTCTCATGTATAGGATTTGATCGTGATATCGATTGTTGATGTTGTCGATTATTTCACGTTCCCGATATATGTGCGCATTAGACTCACACAGTCATGTCGAGTGAAAAAAGGACGTGTATTACCGTGTGTCGAGAAGAAGGAATTTTTCTCTCTAGAGAAAGCACGGCCGTGCTAGATAGACACGGCCTGGTTAGGCCGTGCTTCGAGTCTGGTGCAGGAAGGTGACATGGTTGTGTCTAGTCAAGCACGGTCGTGCGTGCTTGTTACGAAACAGACTCCAGTTTTGCATGGGCATGGTCGTGCGGGGTTGGCATGGGCCATGTCTCGGGGATTCTCAGAGAGATTTGTTTTAGTAAAACATATCTTTTATGGGGGCTATAAACATGTGATTATTCGTTTAGTAGAGTTTCTAGGGTTTGTGGTGTGATTTGTGGGGTTTTTCTTCCCAATACTCTGATATTCCCACGTTAAATTTGGAATGTTCTTGTTTTGATTGTCTCGATTTCACATCTACAAATCTTTCATCGATTTGGGGTAAGACTTTGGATCAAGTATGACCTAGATGAATTTCATTACTTGGATTACTTTCATCGGTTATCAGTTTCAAATAGCTGATTGATTTCGAAGCGAACTCAACTGATGTGAAAATATATACGGACATGAAGTCCTTGCGAATGTTAAGGGACATAGACCTGCTAATAGTATCTTCTGGGAGTTCATCTGTACGTATTAAGTTACTGTCAAAGTCGTCATGTAATCATACAATAAGAGGACAGGTTGTTTGGCTTCGGCTTGTAATATGGAGTTTGGACATACAATGAACTCTGGGATGTCAACTATTCCTATGATTCCTACATTCTTATTTGGCGGAGTTTTTCGTAGGATGGGAGCCGTTATTGGAAATCTGAAGTCTTTGATGACCTTCAAAAGCCCTCCCCTCTGTTATAGAACAAAAATACATGTCGAAGATTCGAGACGTATGCTTCTTGTGCAAAACTTAAGGGTCCATAATCTAGACCGCAAGTCCAAGCCTTCAAGGTATCATTTTGTTCTTCACTCACTTCCTTTCCTGTTTGATCTTGAAGGGATGATTTCTGCTTCTTTACCTGCGTGATATGTAACTTACAAAGCCCTCCTTCAGAGTGTATGGTTATATGTTGAATGAACTTTTGAGATGTTCGTCAATCCTGGTCTCTTTGGCGAGGATATCACTTATCAGTCATCTGATCTATTTTCTAATTATTCTTCAACTCAGGTTAGAGATTATATTTGCCGAATCAAGAATTTACAGATGAGAGCGATCAAAGAACCAGATCGATGCTCTGAGGTCCTCAAAGTTGAAGAGGATGATAAAATGATAAATGTCCTGCGACCACCTTTTCTCTTCTCGTCTGCCTGCACCCTGGGCTCGCTCGTTGCTTCATCGCCTTTCAATACCAGTCGAGTTAATTCTGGAGGAAGTAAAGAGTGTCGAGGGCCTCGGAGGTCCTATCCTCCCTCTACCTAAGGTGAGAATTTGTATGTGTGGAACGTACATTATTCTGAAGGAGCTCGAAAACAGGAGATATAGAAATCTGGAAATACTTTGAATACATTTGAGTTTGAGGGATCTTTCCTTCCATATATCTCTCGTCTCGCATAAGATGATTTATGTTATTTTTTCCCTTGTACAACAGCTCGCCGTGTTCTAGCATTCAGTCTTCTTGGTGTCACATTTCGACTCATAGTACATGTTATGACCTTGTTTTTCTGAACTCATCTGTTTCACAGGTTTACATCTGGAGCTTGTTCTTGTTCAATTCGCGTTCAAAAGATATCGCTTGTGGCTCCAACAGAGATTTCTCACAGGTTTACCCTTTCGTGCTTTATGACAGCATGCGAGCAAAATTTGCTGTGACAACAGAGATTTCTCACAGGTTTACCCATTCCGTTGGTGTACTTTGCTAAGCAAATTTGCTGTGAATAGTAGAGACAGCATTTAGTGTTTTATGGCAGCTCGTTTACAAGGTTAGGCCAACAGTTTGGTTGGCAGCAGAGTACTATTATTTTTTCTGAAACTCAATGTTACTTTATGATTGTACATTACGCAGTAGTATACAGTCCTATAACTTACCTATAACAAGTTGGGTTTGCATAAATGCTCTTGTTATGATAGGAGTATGAGATGCGAAAAGCTGTGTAATATCATCGGGACGAACTGTCACAGTGACATATTGTGAACAAATGGAGAACCTGCTTGGAGGCAGGACGAACTTTTGGATAAGAAATGGTCGTCGTTGTCGTGACCTGTGTGACATGTTTTTCCGACTTGAGTTCCGAATTTGTAAGGAACTTCTGATGTGATGATATGATAATATCCGGATAAATTTACCACAGTAGATTAAGACCTTGAGATTGTGTAGACATTTGACTTAAACGGGTCGATGTAACAATAATAAGGAAAATATGGATAGGGGTAGGATGAATTATATGTAAGATCCACCTGGTAAGCGACTCACCTTAACTCTTCCAATGTGGGGAGAGGTCAGGGGATCAAAACCCGCTGAGTGCCGAGCTACTTTGTGATGGTGAGTCCGTCAGCGAAAGATGGTTTAAAGGATCATCCGAATTTGCGGGCTATTAGGTTGACCAAGAAAAATTCTTCGGGATTTCCTTTTGAAAAGAACGATATGTAAGATTATCTAAAAGAAACTTATCGAAGCTTCAGAAACTATAGCTTCTCGATGAATGTGATAAGCTTCCATTATATCGAGTAAGTTTATCTGAACTCCAACGTGTGAGAGTCCTGATCAATCTACATAATCCGTTCATGTAATTAATATGCTCTTAGATGATAATGACTGTTACTACCCAAGTACAACGTGCACCTACTCTCACATGAGTTAAACTAATTCAATGAATTATCAAGCATATAGGCATCTAGTAAACTTTGGTCCAAACATGTCTAAATATGCAAGACCTATTTTCCCTAATTCATCAAGTTGCCCTCGCATATCAATTCATGGCTACACATATAGGGTGGGCAAAGAGGGGTAGAAAGGTAACATGTGGGGTTAGTGATGGAAAAATTACTAGTAATCCCTTTCCTTTCTTAAAAAATTCAAATCTTGGAAAATGACTTGTTTCATTAATACTTTCCTTTTCTTTTTTAGGCTTAGAATTGACTTGATTTAGTCAAAAAATTGAAGCATTTTGATGTGAGGAAGAAAATGTGTGCATAATCAAAACTATATGATAGTGAAATGTCAATTATTCCAACATATACTTACAACTCATGCTAGTCACGTATCTTGTATGGTCTATTTTATCAGTTGTGTCGTTTTCGTCATCGTTGTCGTTCGATCGTGACTTATGGGTTATGTCGTTGTCAGATGTGTTTCGAACGGGCCAAAATCTTCGACAATTATGTGTTTGATTGTGTTTTATTAAACTCGATCGCTTGCTTTTGCTCCACTACTAACTAGATTGACCTTTTACCAGATGACAAATCTTGTTTGGCGTGTTGGGCAGTTCCTGACAAGGAAAGAACAACTTGACCCCTTCGTGGGTCCGTTTTGTCAATTTCAATGTACATAATGGCACTTACGTTAAAATATAGCCTTTGACGATGTAGTTAAAATAATTATTCTTATACACATTAACTATTATTTTATATTAATTAAATACTTAATATTTTTTTATTTCATAAAAATTTTAACAGTTGATTTTTAATATTATTTGTATATATTTTGATTAACTTCTTTATATAAAAATGAATTTTTTTAACATATGTTGTCATTAGTTCTTTACGAAGATTTAAAAAAAAAACATTTGATCAAGACGTAAGACAAGTCAAAATTAATGTTAACATATATAAACAGTTAATTTATTATAATTTCTATGAAACGATTGGAGAATTTATTTGAAATATTTATAATGATTTTATAATTTGTTGTTTCAACAAGTTATGTTAGGAGAGTTCGTTTTCTATTTTAATGATATCACAATTATGTCATCGATCATAGTCAAAATATTATTTTAATTTAAATTATCATTATTATTTTAATATAATATTATAAAAAATAATATTTGATATTATCATAATGCAAGTTAAAATTGATTTTAATTGATGTGCCTATATAAACGTTTGCAAAATAAACATGACAAAAAAATATGTTTAATTATCTATGCGATGACATGTTACCCGAGTTCCAATTTCAATCAATCCACGATTTCAAAGTTTATTTTTCTTTTCATACGTCTATTGAAGAGTAACCTTTTGTCTTAATCGATGGGAATATAATATTTTATCTCATCTAAGTTCGTACAGTACTGACATTGAATACGTGACAGAACATACGAGTCACAGACTCACAACCGTACGGCCCCACCACAGCAGTCTACTACCTAGGGCTCAGTGATGATGATTAGATTTCAAATCAGACTCTCCAACATATTCTGCTCTAAACTTTAAACATTGACACCTATAAATAATCCATCGAAAAAAAAAATATATTTTAACTTGAAGTGTTAATTTACGAAAAAAAAGAAAGTAACGTAGCATTAACCAACTAATAATTGTGGAAATATTTTTAATTGTCAGATTAAAGAATATAAACAAATCTTTTTAATTTTAAATATAATAAATTAATAAGTGAAAATTATTCAAAATATTAACTTTCAATTCTTTTTATTCAAAATGTATCTATTTTTTTCACAGAAAATATTTTTTTGAAGGAAAAATTCTTGATAGGTATTTTTTTGAGGTTTTAAAACTAATGATTAAAAATACTATTGCAGTTGTTAGTTAATCAATATTATATTATTTTTCTTTTTTTGATTAATTTATGTGTATTTTAAATTTTATATTTTTTCATAGGCATCCCTTTGATACGTGTTCTTGACACTTTTCCAAAGATGTCGGATGCACTCTCTATGTTCAACTTCCGGAAATACTACATGTGCTACTTCCTTTAATCCTTTTTCTTGATCACTAATCACCCTCAACCCAGGGAGAATGTAGGGTTTATAATAAGACAGGATCATTCATAGTTAATAAAAGAAAATGGTCATTTTATTTAAAAATTTTATGCAAAATCATAGATTTTGTGATAAATTTCGATTTTAATATATATCAAAGTCTCACGTGTCTAATTTCAAATAAATTTAATAGATTATGATTTAAAATTATAAATCTCAAGATATAAGTCAAAACATATGGATATATTAGTGTGTTAAAAAGGAATCATTTTACGACTTGATTTGAAATTACTAATTTTATCATACTTATGTTTGAAATTGAATTTTGAATTTTATCATATCTTGAAGTTTTCTCAATCTCCAATCTCCATTGTCTATCAACTTCCATTACATAAAATTAATGATTTTTCATCATTTTAAGGTATTTGAAGATTGAAGAGGCGAGTGGAAGTGAGAGAATAAATCAAACGAGTGTGGGAGAGAAAGCATATATGGATTAAATCCTAAACCTATTTAAAAAGTTGTAATAGTTCTTAGATTTAAATAAGATAACAATTATAATATTATAAAAAAAGATAATATAATTATTTTATCAGATTTTAACGATAAAATGAACGGAGTTGGTAATATGACAATATTGAAGGTTTTGGATTGTCGGATGGAATTTCAAAAATTTAAATATATTTTATAAAATTATTTAAATATATAATAATGTTTTTGACAAAAATCTTAAAAAAATCAAGTAATTAATCCAAAGAATTGAATGGGAGTCATTGTCAAAACTACCCCTTATATTTCTCCTTTTTCCATCTCCAGTCACATTCTGTTTGTCACGATACCTGCCCGATCTACCCAGAGCTGCCCCTGCCCGTTTTCGCATTTCCCCCAAATCTCTCATTTCCTCTTTCTCTCTCTCTTTTCATTTCCTCTTTCTCTCTCTACGTTTCCAATTTCTCTCTCTTCCCAGATCCGCGATTTCTTCGCCCTCCTTGACGAAATTCTCGCCGCCGATCTCGAATTTCATCTCAGTCATCGCTGGATCTGAGCTTGGATCGAATCATCTTTGTTCTGATCTGCTCGATTTTATCGATTTGGTCATTTGGGTGTTTGATTTTTGGGGGTTTTGTTGTGGTCGAGGAAAGGTGTGATTTTGGGTGTTTAGGGTTTCGATTCACACCACGAATAGAAGTGGGTTTGGTTTGATTTTGGGAGATTGGGTGTGGATTGGGTTGAATTTGGGGAAGTTGTGAGCTAGGGTTTGTGGGGTTGATGGGAATTGCGGGAAATGGTGAGAGGGGATTATTATTATGCATGGGTGGGGAGGCGGTGAGGGGAGTTGGAAACAGTGTCGCCTTCGGCAGCACATGTGGTCTGTCTCCGATTGCACAACCACGACGACTAGTGTTGTAGCCTCTGCTTCTAGTGATTTTTTCTTCAAGGTATTGATTTTTGATTTTTGTTTGATTTGGTGATATTTTGGTTTATTGGTGTGTTTATGGTGTTTTGAGCCTGATTTTGAAGGGGGGTTTTGATGAAAGGTGCAGACTTTTATGATTTGATGATCGCGATTTCTGTGTGTTGGATGATTAATTTGATAGAGTTCTATTGATCAATTGTTTGCGATTTTTTGGGTATTAAGAATAATTGTACGGATTTGGAGATCTTGTTAAGAGAAAAGCATTGACTTTTAGCTGTGCCTATTTGGTGGTTGGTTTTGAGTCATGGATGTGAAGATTGTAGATTCGCTGTTGGATTATTAATTGGGAGAAGGCTTATTTTTGCGGTCTACGGTGTTAATTTTAGACATTTCGCTCGTCGGCGGGAGTTACTTCGAATGTTTTATTTGTTCATGATAGTGGTTGGCACAAATGGTTTAATCTATTGTGTGAATTTTCTTCCATTGAGTTTTTGTAGCATTTATAAAGAACATCGAATGCTTATTCTTCATTTGGGTTGCTGGTGATCAAGAAGATATTGTGTGGAAGTTCCGAATCTATTGTTCTGATCGAGGTTTTCACTTTGTTTAGGATGTTCGGAAGATTACTGTAGGTGACTGCGCTCTGTTCAAGCCACCTCAAGACTCTCCGCCGTTCATTGGAATCATTCGCTCATTAGCCTCAGATAAGGATAGAAATCTTAAGTTAGAGGTAAATTGGCTCTATAGACCTGGTGAAGTTAAACTTGGTAAAGACGTTGCGGTTGAAGCCGCACCGAACGAAGTTTTCTACTCGTTCCATAGGGATGAGATTTCTGCTGCATCGCTACTACATCCGTGTAAAGTTGCATTCTTGCCAAAAGGTGCTATTCTTCCAGCTGGGGTGTCTTCTTTTGTGTGTAGGCGGGTCTATGACATTACAAACAAGCGTTTCTGGTGGTTAACAGATCGGGATTATACCAATGTAAGTACATCGTTTTTGGTATACTTCATTCCACACTTCATTCGACTCCTCCATGCACTTCTTTGCCTC
>LIEC01006437.1:0-14354 GCA_001925005.1 Drosera capensis
AGGGGAGGTCTAAATGATGCCTACGCCAGCAGCGACTGTGTTGCCCTACCTCCACCAACTTCGGAGGATGACCTGCCACAGCTGTCGTCGCCTGAGGAGATTGCCCTTTCTCCGTCATCATCAAGGATTCCCCTACCTTCGATACAGGGAGGCCCTTGTGAACCGTGAGTAGCGATGCTAACGATGCTTAGTTTCAAAATTCTTATAACACTTTGTCCCGAGGCATAATACCTCGGGGTCAGTGATGTACTTTTATCGCCCTTTTCAAGGGTTGAAGCAATCTTATATTTCCCTTTTTTCATCAATAAGATTTCGAATTCCCTTTTTCTATTAGTTTATTTCGATATATGTTTGATGTCATGACAAATCAATGCCTTCGACTAGGTCACCATTAGATTTTACCCAAATATTATATTCGGGATCGAGGAAGCTTCACCTTCTCGAATTTGTTAGTGTCAGAACTTCAACCTAAGTAATGATTTCGACTCGAGTGGACTTCAACCCCTCGGGTTTAAGCTTGGAACATATCTTTGTGCTATCATGCAATGAACCAAAAATAAATATATTAATTATTATATCATGAGATGAATGAAAAAAAAAAAAATTTTGTTAAACATAATTCTAAGAATAATAAAATCCCCCATTATCCTAATCCAACAATAACAAAACGTCACATGATACTCGCCCCTCCCTTATCTGTTCCTTTCTTTTTTTTCCCGATCTCCCTTATCCACGAAACGCCCAGGCGCCGCCAACCGCTGCCCGCCACCGCCACCGGCCTCCTCTCCCCACCACCACCGGCCTACTCTCCCCTTCTTCCCCCCGCCCTCTTTCTTTTTCCCCTCTCTCCTTTTCCCTGCCATTTTCTCCCAGAGCCACCGCCTGCCACAGCCGTCCTGCCTCTCCACCCGTGTGAGGTAACTCAACCCTATTCCTACCCGCGAAATTGTGGGGCTTGGTTGTGTCTGATGATAATTTGTTGATCTTGGGTTATTGGGTCGATTATTGAGTTAGGGATTGTTGATGACCTTGTTCTGTTAGCTTGGAATGTTGTCTTGTGGGTTGAGTTCTTATTCTTGTACGATGAAGGGGATCAAGGCTTCGGTTGGGCTTGATGTCGTGGGCTTGGATTGTGTCGGTGTTGGAATTGAATTGTGCTAGGTTGATGATGGTGGGAGATCAATGGAGTGGGGATAGAGATGATGCTTGTTTTGATGTCCCTGGGTGTTTCGAGGCCTGTTGCCATTGTAGATTGGTGATTGCCTTGTCTTTTCCTTGTTTTACTCTTCTGATTTGTGTTCGAGCCTTATACGATACTAACTCTATAAATTAAGTAAATTAGAATTGTCCAAGGAAATATGTTTGTGCACGAGAATTAATAACTTATTTATAAATTATCGAAATATATATCACGGTCGAGAAATGAAGCAAAGCCTAACGAGAGGGTCAAATCACACGTTGAGACGGGCTCGTCGGGTTTGAGACACGCAGGATATTGCTGAGGGAGGAGAAAGGTTAGCTTTCTCCTGTTCGTATGTGGTCACATTGGATAAGGGAACGATATTGTGGTCGCATTCGATAAGGGGCGAAAACCCCTTCTGTGATTTTGTGGTCACATTAGAAAGGGAGAGGTAATCCCCTACTATATTGTAGGGTTGTAGATCGGGAATGGGAGGCATTACCACTGTAGCATGTGCAGCGGTGACATCATCTACTATAATTGGGCCAAGACGGGACGAGGCAGTGTCGGAATGCAATCTTTCAATAATTAAATGATAAAGGTGGCGAGTAGAATTATTATGGCCCAAGGAAAGAAAGCATTTAACTAAATTTGTATTAAAAAAGGGGGTTTTTGATATATTATCAGATGCAACATCCTATAACAGGGGCCAGGGTTATAGTATATAACGTCCTATAGTACCCGGGGTCTACTGAGCGAATCTTTTGCTCATGGGTTTTCTTCTTTTTTTTTTCTTTTTTTTTTCCTTGTTTAGGTTTAGGTGAGGATGGCGAAGCATCCGAGTTGCTGTGCTTGGATGATGTTCTCTTGTATAATTTTTATTATTTAGAATGTGTGGTAGTATTTTGGGTCTGAAGGCCAAACTATGATTGTAGTAATTGACTGTTACGCTCTCTTATTACTTGGATGTGGTATCGGGGATTATATAATAATCTATACTTGAAGTTTCATATCAGTGGACTGGGTTTTGTGAGTTGATAATTATTTATAATTGCTCCCTCTTACGTTCTCTTATGTTGGTATTATAGAACATATTGTATTGTCCAAGGACTGGGTTTGCTTTGCTATGGACTCCTGTCTAGATATTGGCCGCGACGTTACATATCATCTAGGAAATAACTTTTCATTTCATTGAAAAAGTGAATTACAAAACCACTTCAGGATGAAAGGTGTTTAGGCATTTCTTCTTTCATTACATTAGCTTTCTGGTAGGTTTAATAAAGTTTGAGTTCGTCAACATTGAATGACCTGGTTAATCTATGTCAGTCAGGTCAGAGCAACTCATTGGTCCCCTTTCCTTTGTCAGCAGCTATCTTGTAGGATCCTTCCCAATTTTCAACTAACTTCCCTCCTTCAGGTCAAGCTTCAAACTTCGCCTTCCTTAGTCCCCAATCTCCCATATCGAACCTCTTGGGTTTCACATTGGTATTATAGAATTGGCCACTCTCGGTTGGAATGCCCTGGCTCAAGCCACAGCTTGTTCCTTTTTTCCCTGGAGAAGGTTAAGGGTTTCCATTATACGAGAGTCGTTTTGCTCTGGGTTGAAAGCCTGGACCCTAGCTGTGGATGACATAGCTCAATAGGAATGACAACTTCCATGCCAAAGGTCAAGGAGAAAGGAGTTTCCTTAGTGGATATATTTGGGGCGGTTCTGCAAGCCCAAAGGATTGAAGACGGTTCTTCGACCCAAAGTCCTTTTATTGTCGTGATCTTTTTTGCGAGGGCCTACTTGATTTTCTTGTTCATTCCTTTGACCTGACCATTGAATCTTGGATGTTTCACATAGGTGAACCTTTGCTCGATGCCATACTCTTCACAAAAGTCAGCGAAGTTTGAACTCGTGAACTGAGTTCCATTATCACATGCAGAGGACGTAGCTAGGACTTCCCAAACTACTCGTAGTCATACAATCTTTGGTCGAAGAAACTTTGACTGTGGAGAGATCAGGATCTTGGGCACTTCGATCCTACTATTGATTTATTTCCACACAAAGCTTCAAATGGTTTGGTCAGTGAACTTGGCCATGGCTTCAGCCTCGGGCCATTTTGTGAAGTATTCGACCGCTGTCACCACAAACTTCCTTTGTTGTGGTACCAGTGAACTTGGCCATGGCTTCAACCTCGGCCCATTTAGTGAAGTATTCGATCGCTGTCACCACGAACTTCCTTTGTCCTTGTGAGGTGAAAAGGGCCTAGGATTTCTATCCCTCATCAGGCAAAGGGCCTAGGATGTATATCCCTTATTAGGCAAAGGGCCATGGGATCTCGATGGGTGTCATGTTCGTGGCAGACTTCTTGTTCAGGTCGGCAATCCTTCCGCATCGATCACATCTTTTCACTATCTCTTTTCAATCGACCATCAAGATTGTCCAATAGTATCCTTGCCTCATGCATATGAAGACCAAGGTTTGTGCTTCATGGTGATTTCCGCAGACCCCCTCGTGGACTTCTGTCAACACCTCGTTGGCTTCCTTCAGCCTCAGGCATTTCAGTAGGAGCACGAAGTATGACCTCTTGTATAGGTCGGGCAATGATCATATACTTTAGAGCTGTCCTCTTCACTTTCTATGCCTCCTTGGCTCTTCTGGGAGTATCCTATCCTTTAGGAATATCCTTATGGCATCAACCCAGGAGGTCTCGACCCGGATGACGTTGACCTCCCCTAAGATTTTCCTTGTGGTTCTCGTTACTTTCGTGTACAGCTTCTCATGGGCCAATTTGTCCAACCTTGATGAGAGCTTATCGAGGATTTCTGCCAACCCATTCTCCCCCTAGGAATTTATCGTACTTGTAGCTCGACAAATTTCTGAACCAGGAGCTTGGCCATCTCCGAATACCCCTTTAGCTCCCGTTCTACCTCGCATCTCCCCTATATTTGTTCTACCACAAGACAAGAGTCTGATGGGATCTCGATCATGGATATGTTGAGGTGGCTGGCTAAGGTGAGGGCCGAAATCAAAGGTTAATACTCCGTAAAACTATTAGTGGCTTTGAATTGGAGTTTCAGAGCACAAGGGACCTCTCATCTTTCCAGAGAGATCAGAAGTACCTCGACCCTTGATCCTTTCGAGCAAGAGGATACGTCAATGTAAGTTTTCAATCTTGATCAAACCTCGGAGTTTTTCGAGGTCCCTTCCTGTTCGGGATGGTCAATAATAGTCTTTTTTTAGTTTAATTGGCATTCGGCAAGAAAGTTCGCTAGTGCCTGAGCTTCGCTAGTTGTTTGTGGTTCGTAGGAGATCCTATATTCACTAAGCTCTTTTGACCATTTTAACTATTGACCCGAGACCTCGAGTTTATGTAGCACTTGTCTGAGCGGTAGGTCAGTCACGACAGTGATGGGGTGAGCCTGGAAGTAGGGCTTCAGCTTTCGAGCTGTATTTACCAAGGACAAAGTGACCTTCTTGATCTTGGGTACCTTGTTTCGGTTATATGGATACCCTACTCACATAATATTTTGGTTTTTACATTCCAGATTTGACCTTAAGGAGAACTGCTAAGACAGCTTCGTCGGCTACTACAAGGTAGAGGCACAGCCTCTCGGTCTCCCTAGTTCATGTGAGTAGTGATACCTCTTGGAGGTACTGCTTGAGTTGTTCGAAAGATTCCCGACAGGTGTAGTCCCACTCCAATTTATTCTCGACTCCTCGAAGGGCTTCGAAGAAGTGGAGAGTGTGCTCAGCGCCTCGGGACATGAACCTTCCCCAGGCTGCAACGCAGCCTGAGAGCTTATGGACATCTTTCTTTTCTATGGGAGGCTGCATGTTTAGGACTGTATCGATCTGCGACGGGTTGGCTTCGATCCCTCGATGTGTGATGGGGTACCCCAAGAAGTTCTGGGAGGCCACCTCGAAGGCATATTTGGTAGGGTTTAGCTTCATATGGTATTTTTCAGCAACTAGAAGGTTTTCTCGAGATCTCGAACATGGTTTGAACTCGTTGGACTTGGTGAGCATGTCGTCTATGTAGACTTCCATTATGGTCCCCAGAAGGTGCTCGAACACGTTGTCAACAATCCTTTGAGAGGTGGCACCAGCATTTTTCAGTCCGAGCATAATTTCATAGCAAAAGATTGCAATGGCAGTGATGAACGACGTCTTCTCTCGATCTTCGGCAAAATATCTCCACTTTTGTTTTACAAGCTTAGTTTCAGGGTTCATCTCGAGCACGTGAGTGATGATTTCAGGGTCGATCCTTGTATTTCATAAGGTAACCATGCGAACACATCGGGGTTCGCCCTGAGGTACATGATTAGGTTGGTTCGGACTGGTTTGGGGAGTTGAGATCCCATCTCACTGATTTTGTGTTATCTTCCAGAGTCAGGGCTACTTCTTCGAGGGACTCGACAGGCTCAGGTTGAGACTTCGTCATTCTGGGGTCAAGATGGAGCAAAATGACCTCCTTTTCCTTGATGTCGGGATATTGGTAGAGCATGACCCTGTAACATTTCCTCGACATCTTGAGGTTACCTCGGACGACCCCCTCCCCTTGTAGAGTCGAGAACTTTATCACCATTGCATAATACAAAATCAGACAATTATATGTATACGACAAATGGAAGCAACAGCGGCTGCTGTTCACACGCTACCGCAGACCTCAAAACGACGCAAATTTGTATTTTTCTTTTCTTTCTTTGTTGCTCCTCTTTGGTTTCTTTATTTGCAAAATACACCTTTCATCATTGAATCCATGTAGATTCAATATTTGTAAAATTCACCTTGTCCAAAGGTTTGATCGCTTCGTGCCTTGTCCAAAAAAATTTGGTGTTCAGGTGCCCACTGACCAAAGCTGCTGAGAACAAGAAACTGGTGCACTGAACCAACCCTCACTCGCATTTGACATCAACAGGCAGCGGCAACACTTGCAGGTTCCGCGCTGCTGTTTCAGGTTCCAGTCATCTCTCTGCTTCTCATATCCTCTTCACTTCCCTGAATCCGTTGCTCCTCTCATACAATCCATTTGTTTGCAGTTAGGGTCTAGGGTTTTGGTCTCAGTTCTTGATGCAAAACTGTCACCAGTTGCTAGTATACGTTTTGAATTCAAAGCTGTTTTGATGGCCAAATGAACTGAGTGTGTTTCAGCAGTTTTGCATTCCCAATGGTTTGAATTAATGTGAAGGTGGCCATGTAGTCGTCGAGATGCGCGCGACTCTCTCTAACAGATTATTGCACCTGTCACAGCTGATCTCAAACTCTTTGTTCTAGTGATGTGATCTGTATTGATGCCTCAAGTCTGGCTTAGAAAAGAATTTGGGATAGTTCTTACAGTACTCAGAATGATTATCATATTTCCTCTGCATTGCAATGACCGTCATCTTCATCGAAGCAGTAGTCGCCACCGTCGAAACAGGCCGATCCGCTCCTTGATCTCATTCTCAGGCTCGTCCTCATCCACTTCCTCGTCCTACCATGCCTTAGCGATCGCCTTCTCCATTGCAAGATTGACCTTCTTCACCCTCTTGGCTGCTAAAGCGCGCGAGGAGGAAGACGAGGACAAGCCAAAGAATAAAATCAAGGATGAGGATCAGCCTTTTTTGACGGCAGCAGCTGCTGCTGTTTTGATGTGGAGGGTGGCGATTGCTATGCAGAGAAAGTATGATAATCGTTGCACGCATTGGAAGAAAGAAAAGGAACGCATCCACATAATCTCGCCAAATACAGGGTGTGGGGAAAACATTAGGCAGGATGGATGATGTATACTGGCCTTATCCTTATAGGATGATGTACGCAGATCTTATCCAGGCTGTTTCCTAATGTCCTTAGGTGTCGAACCTCTGTTCAATTATGATGTGTGCACTGCAAGAATTACCCTAAATTCATTTATAAATGAGACCTGAGGCATCATTATGGATTGCGTCACTAGAACAAACCATTTGAGATCCGTTGTGACAAGTGTAGTAATCTGTCAGAGAGTCGCGTGCATCTCGACTACCACAAGGCAACCTTCCCCATTTTTGAAGTGGTGGTGATGGTGGCAATGGCGGTGGGTGATTGTCGTGGTGTGTGTTTGCCAAAATGAACTGGAATCAAATAGTGTAACTGGATGTGATCCGATGATGCAATAGTTTTTTTAGTTTGTGTTTTTGGTTCATAGTTTGTGTGTGCCTGGTCGTGATTGAGGACCCGTTTGGGGGTTGAAATTAAGATCTTATAGGTGCTTATTGTTTTTACTGTAGAATATGTCGTAAGGAACTAAGGATTTTCAAAAATAAAATGTTCTCCTTATTTCCCCTCAACCCTACTGAAAGCAAGTATTCAAAAGTTATAAACTGCTTTTTTGTTAATTCTGTGTTTTTCGTTTGATGATTTGTTTTTCTTTTTAATTGCAGGGTGTGTGGTGTAGATACAAGAGGATACTTGTGTGTTTGTTCGATTTGTGGGGCATTTGTGCTGTGTGATTGATGGATGTGTGTGCTGGTGCCGGGCAAGTGCCATTTAGGCTACATGGTATGGGTTCCAGTGGAATGTTTCACCGGAATCCACTTAATGCCTTTCTCCATCCCCATGCTGCATTTTTCCAGTTGCCCTTCAGAGTAAGGATCTCATTCCTTTCTTTTTCTTTTTCTTTTTAAATGTTTGCCTCTTTTGTTCTTGTTTTCATGGTGTTTAATATTGTTGGAGTAGCTGAATACAGTTCTATTGTGAACTTGGTTTCCAATAGCAATTTCCTCCCCAGTTAACTTGTGGAGTTTGGGGAGTATATCATGTATCATGGTAGTTCTTTCGCATGGTTTGCAAAATCCGTTGAATTGGACTGGTCTGCTTGCAGCTTTATGGTCGCCTGATTGGGTTGATCAGAATCTGAGTGATTACCATTCCAAGTAACCCAATGAATCACATGAAGGAGAACCAATAGAGAATTAGCCGTACTGACCAGTTAATCAGGTTGATCATGTCGAGTTCAAGGCTTTTCCTTCCCTAGAGTCTGGCCACGTTGAACTTTTGTCGAGTTGAATCCAACATAGTCATGCACATATTTGACTCATGAACAGCTCTTGATGAGATGTTATGGACCATTAAGGTGAGATATGTTGACAACTGCAGCTCCAGGGAAGTCTGGTGAGATATGCTTGTTTGGAATGCTCCTAGAAAAATGTTAAAAGTGCATCCGTTTTGTGCTCTGCTGACAAAATCTCATCATGCATAAAGAAACGAGAGAAGTTGGTGCATTAGAACTACAAGACATCCGTTTAGCAAGGAAAATTGCAAGGCAACGCCATGTCACGGGGTTAGGATTTCAAGACTCGTGCGGCACTCAAACTACTTCCTTCTTCGTTTGAGCTTAGCCTAACTCCAACGCCGAAATGGCTAAGTAAGAACTCGAAGAAAGAATGAGAACTCGGAACAAGCTTTTGAGAGAAAAACACGTTGTATTACTCTCGGGTTTGTGGGATTGTATCTCGTGGAGGATTGTGGAGATTGTGATGGATGGTTTGGCAAATGAGCCAAACATCCCCTTATATGCACTTCAATGGAAGAATTTAGAACTCTACTTCTCCTAGAGTTTTCTAGAATACTCTACCAACATCTGTACATATCCTAGAGTTCTCCGGAATTCTCTAGAGTCTTACGCAAGCTTGGAGAATTCTCTAGAGCTTGAGCCACCTTCTTGATGGGTCATTCCCTTGGGCCATCATCATCTTGTCACGGGCTTTATTTTGGGCCTCGCTCCACATTTGACCCGTGACATTCTCCCCCACCAAAGTCGCAGACGTCCTCGTTGCGACTCCTGCAGTAAGCCTCAATGTTGTCTTTGTTCTCGCACAAAGACAACCTTTGCTTCGCACTCGTCTTAGCCTCGGGCAAACGTGTCTTTTGGGCCAAATTCTTCATGTGCCTCGAACTCTTGTCCGCACCTCTCGTCTCGGACTTCTTTCGTCAACCCTTGGCATAACGGTGGGCACTTGGACTCCTTTTGGCTTGTGTCTTCCTCTCGTTCGGCGCACGGCCATCCATGCTCGTTTGAAGCAACCCTCCATGCTTCACTTGGCGTTCAACCAGTGCACTATCTCGAGCCTTCGAAGGTTGGATATGTTGTCCCGAATCCAACTTCTACGCTTTTCTCCTTTGCTTCTCTCGCTTAGGAGGCTCCCTCGAACTCGGCTTCTTGCACCTCCTCTCTTGTACGCCTTGCCCACCTCCCTAGGTGGCAAGCCCTTTGGAAACATGGTCACCACCATGACTTCCTTTTCCTCCAACAACTTCAGCCTTCTCGAGACCCATGGTCAGTTGCATGGCTGAAATTGTTTTCGTCTTGGAGGACCCTTCTCGAATCAAAGGCACGATGGCAGGGTTTTCTCCCTCAAAGATGCACATGGTGTTGGCATATGGAAGGGGCACCGCCTTCACCTTGTTCATGAACTCCATACCAAGAACTATGGTATATTTGTGCAGAGGAACAATATAAAAGTTTAGGCGTTCTGTCCACATACCAATGTTAACCTTGACTTTTCGAGCGACACCTTGTATCTCTTAAAGGAGAAGAGTTCGTCGTCTTAAACAGTCATTCCCTCTTCTTGTACTTAATGCCCAATCGTTCCGCTTCCTTCAACTGCAAGAAGTTGTGTGTGGCACCCGTATCAACCAAGGCTTTAGATTCATGCCCTCCAAGTTTGGTTTGCACAAACAGCAACTCGTTCTTGGGTTTTGGCAATTCGACCTTAGCGGTGATGGCATTAAGAAGCTACAAGGAATCCATAGTTTGTTCCTCTTGTTGCATTGATTCTTCTTCCTTCTTCACGATCATGGCCGAGAGAGCTTTCTTCCCAATCGTGCAATCTCGAACACGATGAGGACCATCGCACAAGAAGCACTTCAACTCCTTCTTGAACTTCCCCGCGTCATTGGAGTCGTTCCTGCTTCATCCTTCTCTATCACCTTTGCTCGAATTCCCCTTGCGTGGAGAGTTCGACGTGGGTGATTTGCTCCTTTCTCTCCTCTCTCCTTTGTCCTTCTCAAGGAATCCCCGCGATTCCTTGAGTTTCGAAGAGTTGTCCTTCTTGAACTCGATGAATGACTCCGCCGTCACTATGGCCGCAGTAAGAGATTGCACTCCTCGTCTTTACAATTCTTGTTGCCGATTCCTTGAGTTTCGAAGAGTCGCCCTTCTTGAACTCAATGAATGACTCCACCGTCGCTATGACCGCAGCAAGAGATTGCACTCCTCGTCTTTGCAATTTTTGTTGCGCCCATGGTCGAAGTCCATTCATAAAGTAGATGACATTATCTTCCTCCGACATGTTCGGGATTTGGAAGAGCAACTCCGTGAAACTCTTCACGTAGTCCCGAATCGTACCCTCTTGCCTCAACTTTCGAAGTTGTATCTTCGCTTCGTGTTGGGCATTTTCCGGGTAGAAATGATACTTGAGGTCATTCTTAAAGTCTTCCCAAATCTCGAGAGAGAAGACACCCGCCTGGATGTCGTTATAACGACGACGCCACTACATGGTCGTCATGTCGGAGAGAAAGAGCGATGCCGTTTTGATCTTTGTCTCTTCATCCTCGATCCCAATGTGATCAAAGTATTGATCCATGTTGAAGAGAAAAGTATCAAACTCCTTCGCATCCCGTTTTCCCGAGAAGACTTCTGGCTTAGGGGCGTCGTTACGCGGTCCCTTACCAAAGTTACCAACTCCTCCATTCGCTATGGCCGTCCTGCATAGCGAAACGTCCTCTCGCATGGCTTTCAACCTCTCTTGAAGAGAAATTACCTCGGTGCGAACATCGTCGACCTGCGCTTGGACTTTCTTACGAAGTTGATCCATAAATGAGTTGAGGACACCTTGCAACTCACCTTTGAATGCGTCCTCCTGAGCATCAATGGTCTCGTTGCTTGGCACCTCGTCCTCCAATCTCTCCCACATCTTGTCCATGGCTCCTTCCATCCTTACGAGTCGTGACTCGAAGGATGTTAGGACATCTTTCAATTTCGTCCTTCCTTTGCGCCCGGTGACATTCGCGGTGTTTGCCTCCTCGATAAACTCAGGCATGTTGCTTTGGTCCGCCATTCTCTTCTTACTTGAACCTTTGCTATGATACCACTTATCACGGGGTTAGGTTTTCAAGGCCCGTGCGGCACTCAAAATACTCCCTCCTTCGTTTGAGCTCAGCCTAACTCCAACGCCGAAATGGCTAAGTAAGAACTCGAAGAAAGAATGAGAACTCGGAACAAGTTTTTGAGAGAAAAACACGTTGTATTACTCTCGAGTTTTTGTGGGATTATATCTCGTGGAGAATTGTGGAGATTGTCGTGGATGGTTTGGCAAAAGAGTCAAACATCCCCTTATATACACTTCAATGGAAGAGTTTAGAACTCTACTTCTCCTAGAGTTTTGTAGAGTACTCTACCAACATCTTTACATATTTACAAAGTCCTAGAGTTCTCCGGAATTCTCTGGAGTCTTACGCAAGCTTGGAGAATTCTCTAGAACTTAGGCCTCCTTCTTGATGGGTCATTCCCTTAGGCCATCATCATCTTGTCACGGGCTTTACTTTTTGGCCTCGCTCCACGTTTGGCCCGTGATAGCTAGGTCTAGCTTAACCATCCTTGTGAAGTGTCTTTGCAATCCCTTTTACTTCCTTGCTATTAGCAAGGATTCCCACTTGCATCACGGATGTGGCTCCCAATATTTCCCTTGTGAAGAATGGATTTACTCCAGGGTAAACTAGATTCTCGAACTCTACATGGTACCTTGGTTGTGTTAGCAGGTGTCTCTACAGTGTCTTGTAGATGTCCTTGCTTGGAGCAACTGAGCAAAAATTTATAGTGGCACCGGTGGGTCTTGGCAAGTGATCATACCAGATGCAATTTCCTATATGGATGATCTGTAAACAACTAGATTCTCACTCTTTAGGCATGCTAACTGTTGTGCCCTACCAGGTCCTGTATTCAAACTAGGTTACGGTTTGAATCATGATTATCCAACTATGACAGTGTTTTTCAGTCTTATATGTAGTGTATCACACATGAATTGAAAGGAATCATAACAATGTCATGATGGTACGTCATAAGCTGTTATTTATCCAGTCTTCTTTCATACGTCTTAAATATATGTGATGTGCAACAATATGTGGTTTCTTTTCTTCCCTCATGCTAGTCGCCTTCTATTGATGGCTGCATTTGTTTGTCCTGAGTTTTCTCAATGGCCCAAATTCCAGAAGCTTTTTTTTGTGCTTGTTTGACTTACACAATGAATTAATAACACACAGATTGTCATTTCAAAGCTTGACATTGGATGACACGGCTGACAATATCTGCTCGATACTTGTGGAATTCAAAGTGACTATTTCATTAATATGATTTCTCTTGTAGGTTTTCCTTGCACTGTGTCAACTTTGTTGTTGCAAATTGCAATTCTATTTACTTAAATGAATTGTATTGCAGAATCTCACACAAGACCATGGGGCTTGTGGGTTTCATAGAAATCTGCATATGAAACAGAAGTTAGTCGTGAGAGCTGGTCCAAAGAAAATACTTTTTGATACGAAATGTAGAAAAGCTCTTCAAGCTGGTGTAGATAAGCTTGCTGATGCTGTCTCCGTGACCTTGGGGCCTAAAGGTATTCATGGTTTAACGACATTTATCATCAATTTGTACTTGCTACAGCTCTTGTCTAATAAAAAATCTAAGTTGTATTATCAATGGCCATTTTTTGTTTTCACTATAGCGAACATATGTGATGAAGACAAGTATGCAATGTTCAATGTCTCAAACTCATGTTTCATAAAAAATGTCAATGGAAGGAATACTGTAGAAGTTACAAGGCTGAGCATACTGGTCTGGTTGATGGATCATATTTCTTGTTTAGTATTGATTGATTTAAAAGTTAAGATATATATTGGTCAAGATTATGGACGAATTATGGACTAAATACTACATGGTGAGTTGGTGCATATAGCCATGTATTCAAGTTTTAGATTTACCTCCAAGAGATGTCTGTCAAGTGTCATCAATTGTTGTGTTGCTTAGTGTAGATGTTTTGGAGTGGCTGCAGACTTTAGTATTACGATACTAAAACATATGGTCCGAGTGATATCCTCTTTTAGTCTGTTAGCTTATTTTTGTGGGTTGCAAGTTGGGTTATTTGGTTGATGAGGCTATTAGCATAAGCCTTTGATACCTGGCCATCCTAACAATAAAAACAGGGTTTTGTTTTTGCTTTTTCAGTAATTGCATCCTCTATTACTGATACTTTTGTTTCTCTTCGTCTTTCATTGTTGTTTTGCCTTGGTTTCCGATTTTTTCCCTCTCACGGCTATGTTTCATCAGTTCTATCTTGTATTCTTGTTGATCAGACCATGTCATTCAGACTTCCCCTCCTGGTTTATATTAAGATCTTTGTACTTCTCCTCAATAAGATAACCTTTCTTTCAGCCTGACTTCTTGAACTCCGGGTCTTGGTCAATTTGTGATGAAAATGAAAAAGGGTAAAGTAACCTTCTCTTGATTGTCCTCGAAATCGTAGTGTCCTTTCAATTGTTATATTTTCTTGTATAGCATTTATGCTTTTCCAACAAATCCATGTGAAAATATGGGTGATATTCATGTAAACTTATGTGTTATTTTTAACTGAGCCTCCGAACTTTTTGGTGTGATATGGAAAGCTTGGTTAAGAGCATATAAAGAGCCTAATCGGGTTATAGATTGGCAAAATACCCAATTTTATACCATGAGTCTAAATTTTATTCGGTGAATAAAAGTCTCAATTCTATATTCAAATTGAGTTTTTATGTAGGGGACATGGGGTTGCAACAACAGTAATCCCTATTGGTTGTAGTCCTCACAAATTTAAATTTTAAAATATAACAGTCAATTTTTGAAGTTTAAATTTTAAAATTTTAAAAAAAAATCCCTAAAAATAAATTGTGGGTGGGCGTACAGAATAGACTGAAGGTTATGGTAGTCCATTTTCCCCCTTTTATATATTCTACGTTCATATGTGTTAGAAAAAACTATATGTCGCGTGTTAATTTATAATAATAAGTTTTAGGATTCACATTTAAGTGGAACAGATTTGACGGGAAACTTTAGCCTCAAAAATTAAGTCGTTGAGGCCAAATGTGAGAGTTTTGGGATGGCAATTTTAGATTCATTCGTACGTATCCAGGTGGATTAGT